>JAJIBD010038466.1:0-30567 GCA_021461705.1 Cryptotis parvus
TCAGACTTCTCTGATGAAACCTCCAAGCCTGAAAACAATGGTGGGATATTGTGAAAAGGCCAATGAACTCCGCAGGCCTCACCAAGAATTCTTTACGCCAGACTCCATTCAGATATGGAAGGAAAGATACATAATTTCAAGGATAAGCAACAACTCAGGAACTTTATGGACTCAAAACCAACTTTAAAAGAGGACTAAGGGCCCTACTGTACTGACCAAACCCATAAGCACAACAAGCACAAACAGAATGATGGCACAAAAATCCGATGACAATAATCTCTCTCAATGTCAATGGTCTAAATGCACCAATTAAGAGAGACACAGAGTAACAAAATGGATTAAAAATTGGACCCAACATGCTCTCTACAAGAAACACATCTGAACAATCAGAACAAACACAGACTCAAAGTCAAAGTTTGGAAGCACCATTTTCATGCAAACAACTCCTCCAAAAAAGGCTTCGTGTAGCCATATTAGTATCAGATAGTAGACTTCCAGGCTGAAAAAAGGTTAGAAGGGACAATGAAGGCCATTTCTTATTACTAAGGGGTATGTACACCAGGGAAGAAATTACACTACTAAACATATAGACTTAATGCAGGGGCCAGAAAATACATAAAACAACTGCTAAGAGACCTCAAAGAAGACATTAACAGTAGCACAATAATAGTTGGAGACTTACCATTGACACTGCTCTATCATGATGGATAGATCAACAAGACTGAAACTCACCAAGGAAATAGTGGGACCTCAAGGAAGAAATGGAAAAGAGAGCTAGTGGATATATACAGGGGCTTTTCATGCCAAAAAAAAGCTGAATACACATTTTTTCTCTAGTGCACATGGAACATTCTCCAAGATAGACCACATGCTGAGCCAAAGCTACTCAATAAAATAAAAAGATAGAAATTGTGTCAGCTATCTTTTCAGACCATGATGCACTGAAAATGGGAAGTTAACCATACACAGAAACAGGAGTCAAACCAAACACCTGGAAACTGAACAGCTCACTCCTGAACAACAAATGGGTCATAGAAGAAATCAAACAGGAAATCCAAAGATTTCTAGAAACAAATGAAAATGAAGACACCAACTATAAGAACTTCTAGGATACGGCAAAAGCCGTGTTAAGAGGGGAAGTTTATAGCTCTGCAAGCATTCATCAGGAAACAAGAAAGGGCCCACATAAATAACCTGACTACAGCTGAAGACATTAGAAAAAGACCAACAAAAGGAGCCCAACCCAGGCAGAAAAGGGAAATAATAAAACTTAGGGAGGAAATCAATGAGTTGGAAACCAAAAAAAAACAATCCAAAAGATTAATGAAACCAAAGAGCTGGTTTTTTTGAAAAAAAAATAACAAGATTGACAAACCATTGGCAAGACTTGTAAGGACAGGGAAAAAGAGAGAACCCAAATAAACAGAATCAGAAATAAAAAAGGGTGACATCACAACAGAAACCACAGAAATCAAAAGATCATCGAGATTACTTTGAGAGCCTGTATGCCGTGAAACATGAGAATCTAGAAGAAATGGATCAATTCCTGAAGTCTATAACCTCCCACGGCTGAAACAAGAAGACCTCCAATACCTGAATAGCATAATACCATCGAGGAAATAGAAACAGTAATTAAAGTCTGCCCAAACACAAAAGCCCAGGTCCAGATGGATTCCTAGTGAACTCTACTAAACCTTTAAGGAGGACCTACTGCCAATCCTTTTCCAAGCTCTTCCAGGAAATAGAAGAAACAGAAACACTCCCAAACAGCTTCTACGAGGCACATATCACCCTGATACCCAAAGCAGGGAGAGACAACACAAAGAAAGAAGAAAACTACAGACCTATATCCCTGATGAACACGGATGCTAAGATCTTCAACAAAATACAAGCAAACAGAAACAAAAGACTCATCGAAGATTATACATCATGATAAAGTAGGATTCATCCGGGTATGCAAGGAGGGTTCAACATTCGCAAGTCAATCAACATAATACATCATATCAATAAGAGAAAAATAAAAAACCATATGATCCTATCAATAGACGCAGAGAAAGCATTTGACAAGATCCAGCACCCGTTCATGATTAAACCCTCCAGAAAATGCGGAATTGAAGGGACTTTCCCTCAAGATAGTTACAGCCATCTACCAAAAGCCCACAGCGAGCATCATTCTAAATGGGGAAGAGTTGAAGCCTTCCCCCCTGAGATCAGGGACAAGACAAGGTTGCCCACTCTCACCTCTTTTATTCAATATAGTACGGAAGTACTTGCCATAGCAATCAGAGAAGAAAAGGACATCAAGGGCATCCAGATAGGCAAGGAAGAAGTCAGGCTATCATTATTTGCAGATGACATGATATTATACCTAGAGAACCCTAAACTCTCTACCAAAAAACTCCTAGAAACAATGGGCTCATATAGTAGAGTGGCAGGATACAAAATCCCCACCCAAAAGTCGGTGGCTTTCCTATATACAAATAACGAAAGAGAAGAAAGGGATATTCAGGAAACGATTCCATTCACAATTGTGCCACAGAAAATCAAATACCTAGGAATCAACTTACCCAAGTGTAAAGGACCTGTACAAAGAAAACTACAAGACATTGCTCCAAGAGATAAAAGAGGACACAAGGAAATGGAAACAATTCCCTGCTCATGGATGGGGAGAATCAACATTGTCAAAATGGTAATACTCCCTAGAGCTCTGTACAGATTCAATGCAGTCCCTATAAGGATACCCATGACATTCTTCAAAGAAATTGACCAAACACTCCTGAAATTTGTGTGGAACAATAAACCCCCAAGGATAGCTAAAGCAATCCTCGGGAAAAAGAAGATGGGAGGCATCACCTTTCCCAACTTCAAACTGTACTACAAGGCAGTAGTAATTAAAACAGCATGGTATTGGAATAAAAACAGACCTGTGGACCTATGGAATAGAATTGAGTATCCTGACAAAACCAACCTCAAACACATGATCATTTAATCTTTGATAAAGGTGCAAGTAAAATGGAGTAAGGAAAGCCTCTTCAACAAGTGGTGCTGGGAAAACTGGGCAGCAACATGTAAAAAATGAATTTGGACCTGTGTCTAACACCATGCACAAAAAATCAGATCAAAATGGATTAAAGATCTCAATATCAGACTTGAATCCATAAAGTACATTGAAGAAAATATAGGAAAAACCCTCCACGACATTGAAGCAAAAGGCATCTTCAAAGGTGAAACATCACTAACAAACAACATAGTAGTAAAAGATAAACATATGGGACTACATGAAACTAAAAAGCTTCTGCACCTCAAAAGAAACAGTGACTAAGATACAAAAGCAGTCCACAGAATGGGTAAGAATATTCACCCAATACCCATCTGATAAGGGGTTAATATCCAGGATATATCAGGCACTGGTAGAACTTTACAAGAAGAAAACAAACAACCCCCTTCAAAAAATGGGGGAGAAGAACAGAAACTTAGCAAGGGAAGAAATTGAATGGCCAAAAAACATATGAAAAAATGCTCATCATCACTAATCATCAGAGAGATGCAAATCAAAACAACAATGAGATACCACTTTACACCACAGAGACTGGCACATATTCAAAAGAGCAAGAACAACAAAATGCTGGGCGTGGATTTGGGGAAAAAAGGTATACTCATCCATTGTTGGTGGGAATGCCGGCTGGTACAGCCTTTTGGAAAACAATATGGACATTCCTCCAAAGACTAGAAATTGAACTCCCTTGACCCAGCCATACCACTCCTGGGAATCTACTCTGGGACCCCAAAAATACGTAGCGGAAACACCATCCCTACTTTTATGTTCATAGCAGCATTATTCACAATAGCCAGAATCTGGAAGCAACCAGAGTGCCCGAAAATCGATGACTGGATAAAAAGCTTTGGTACATCTACACAATGGAATACTGTGCAGCTGTTAGGAAAATGAAGCAAAATTTGCCTATAAATGGATGGACATGGAGAAGATTATGTTGAGCGAAATTAGCCAGAAGTGAGAGAGACAGATACGAAATTACTACATTTACCTGCATAACAGAATATATATGTACATATTATGATAGCAATACCAAGGTCAAGGAACATATATCGGGAGGTCTGGTCTAAGGTGGAAATTATCACAAACGTGGAGTCAGAGCTAGTAAGACAGAAGAATGGAACAATGTGCTAACAATTGTTTCGAGGGTAATAATGCCAACCTAGAACTAGGCATTGGAATAGAGGCAAAAAGATACACATGACAACCCTTTAATGTATGTTCTGTAATCCATAGTCTGGAGGGGAAAGGAAAAGAGAAAAGAGAGAGAAAGGGAAAGAGATAAAGAACCTGCCATGGAGGAGGGCTGGGGGGGGGAGGGAAACGGGGACGTTGGTGGTGGGAGTAGATGGGAACTGGTGGCGGGATGGGTGCTGGAACACTGTATGACCAAAACCCAAATATGAACTTTTAATTGTATATCTTTGTAATTGTAAAAATAAAAAATTTTTAAAAAAAAACAAAATTTCTGTGAATTTAACGTAATAATTAATGAGTAATCATTTTACCTTTTAGCCCATCCTTAAACACAGATGTATTTTTTGCGAAATGCAACATGCTTATTACATTCCTAGAGTGCAATTATACATTACGCGTTAAAATATAAAACATTCTTTAGTGAGAAAGTATATAGGACTTTTAAATAATTTTTTATCATCCATAACCATATAATCTTATCTATGTGGCAAAGAAAATGGAAACAGAATATTCATATTTTTAACAATTAAGAACTCAATACTGTATATCGGATTGCATAGAAGGGTAAAAATTAAGCTCATGTAGTAACCAACAGCTTTAATAGTGTCTGTCATTTCAGTGCCTCTTAATTATTAAGACATTGTACAAATGATCAAGAAGATGAAAAATAATGCTAAAAATTTTAAGAGTGAAGAAAGTCAAATAAGTAATTATATTTTTAAAATGGGTAAAATGGGTAAATTTTGCTAGTTCCAACTTTAAGAATAAAAAATATAAATAAGAGAAACTGCTCGTGTAGTATTTGATATAGCAAGCCACCAGTAACATTTATATTAGGTCATTCCGTGACCTAATATCATGTTTTGAGACTCTCTATGTTCCTGGAGCAAGCGGATGCCTTTGGGTTCTCTAGCATGAGACAGGACATATGGAGATATTACTGGTGACATCTAGCAAATAGATGATTACTTGGGAACATGAGTGATGGTGACAATGAATAAAGAGAACACAGATAGGTCAGTTTGATGAACTTAATGACATAGATAACTTTTTGGAAATAAAATAAAGAAATAAAGAAGCCCAAACAGACCAATAATGAAAAATGCAGGTATTCAATAATACCTTCAAGAAGAATCTGGATGACCATATAGTCCTTGGTAATGATTTCTTTCAAATTTTCAGTGAGTTTTATAAAGTGCTCCAGGTACTTAAAAATAAAACTAAATACTTACTATGTTTTAAGTAACTGAAATAAATCTGACACTAAACCTGATAAATTACAACTAAAATTTTTTAGACATAAACCATTAGGCTTTATTTTTTATTTATTTATTTTTATTTCTACAGTTCTTATACTTTTTTAAGTATATTATTATACCACTGTTAGGATATACAATTACAAAGATTGTTACATATTTGGGTTTTGGTCATACAGGTGTTCCAGCACCCATCCATACCATAGCCATCTCTCACCACCAACTACCCGGTTCCAGCCTCCACCTCTCCCACCACCATGTGGGTTCTTTGTTCTTTCCCTTTCTCTCTATCTCTTTCTCTTTTCTCTTCATTGTGGATTACAGAACAGCCATTAAAAAGGGTTGTCATAATGTATCTTTTGCTTGTAGTATTTAATGCTCAGTTCTAGGTTGGTATTAGTACTTCCGACAATTGTTAGCACACTGTTCATTTTCTGTCTTACTAGCCTCTGGGCTCCCACGTTTTGTGAAATTTTCACCTTGGCAAGACCTCCTGATTTTATGTTTCACTTGACCTTGGATATTGGTATCATAATAAACCATTAGACTTTTAAAGAAAGATAAAATACATAGAAAGTAACATGCATTAAATGAGACAAAATATTAGCATAATAACCTATCTTATCACACCAAATAGAGCTTGTTCCTAGTCTGTAAGTTTATAATTTATAATTTATTCATAATGTATAGTGAATTGTAAAACTAGCATATTTTCATTAAAGGTTAAGTAAAAACATAAGCTACTAGGAATATTTTTTTGTTGTTGTACATTATATTTTTAATTTAATATATTTATTATACCACTGTGAGATATACAATTACAAAGATGTTCATATTTGGGTTAGCGTCTTACAATGTTCCAGCACCCATCCCTCCAACAGTGCCCATTCCCACCACCAGTGCCCAGTTCCTCTCCCTCTCACTAGCCTGCCTCTATGGCTAGTTTAGTATCTCTTTCTCTTTCTCTCGCTCTTTGCTTTTTCTCTTACGCTGTTGATTGCAACCGCCACCTTTAGGGTCATTGTGTATCTTACTGCCAGCATTTAATGCTCCAGTTTTAGGATGGTATTACTTTTGATAATTATTAGCACTCTGTTACCTTCTCTATCTTACCGAACCTCTAACTCCGACAGCTTTGTGTAATTTCTGCTGATAAGAACTCCTGATCCATGTTTGTGACCCAGCGGTTTGGTATCATGATAGGTGTATATATCTATGTCATGCAAATAAATACAGTCATTCTATATCTGTCTTTCCTTCACAGCTGGCCCCAACTCAACATGATCCTCTCCATGTCCATCATTTGTAAGCAAATTTCATAACTTCATTTTTTCCTAACAGCTGCATGATATTCCATTGTGTAGATGTACCACCGTTTCTTTATCCAGTCATTTCTCGGGTACACTTTGGTTGTTTCCAGATTCTAGCTATGTGAACAATCTGTTATGAAAATAAAAGGTGCACGACGATGTTTCCGCTGTGTGTTTTTGGCTTCCCAGAGTATACTGCCAGGTGGGTAGCTGTTAGGTCAAGTGAAAGCTTACGATGTCTAGTCTTTGGCGGAATGTCCATATTGTTTCAAAAAGGCTGTACTAGTCAACATTCCACCAACAATGGATGAAATCC
The DNA here is from genome assembly GCA_021461705.1 of Cryptotis parvus. Lineage (NCBI taxonomy): Eukaryota > Metazoa > Chordata > Mammalia > Eulipotyphla > Soricidae > Cryptotis > Cryptotis parvus. Next base: position 7,135 of record JAJIBD010038466.1, read on the forward strand.
CCCTTTCCCTGCATCCACACCAGCATTGTTCTTGCTCTTTTGGATATGTCAGTCTCCGTGGTGTTTTGATTTGCATCTCTCGATGATTAGTGATGATGAGCATTTTCATATGCCTTTTGGCCATTCAATTTCTTCCTTATCAAAATTTCTGTTCATCTCTTCTCCCTATTTTATGGGAGTTGGCTGTTTTCTTCTTATATAGTTCTACCAGTGCCTGATACTTCCTGGATATCCCCTTATCAGATAGGTATTGGGTGAATATTATTTCCCATTCTATCGACTGTCTTTCTATCTTGGTCACTGTTTCCTTCGAGGGTTAACTCCTTAGTTTCACGTAGCATATGTTTATCTTTGCTTCTAGTTGCTTTGTTAGTGGTGTTTCATCTTTTGAAGATATCTTTGCCTCAATGTCGTGGAGGGTTTTCCTATATTTTCTTTTTTTTTTTTTTTTTGCTTTTTTAGGTCACACCAGCGTGCTCGGGGTTACTCCTGGCTCTGCACTCCAATTACTCCTGGCGTGCTCTGGGGACCATATGGGATGCCCGGGGATTGAACCCGGGCCCAGCTGTAAGGCCGGCCGAGTTTGCAGGCAAGCGCCCTGCCCGCTGGGCTATCGCTCGGCCCTTCCTATATTTTCTTGCACGTGCTTTATGGATTCCAGGTCTGATGGTTCTTTAATCCATTTGGTCTGACTTTTGTGCATGGTGTGGGCAGAGATTCATCTTCTTACCGCGTCACAGCTATATTTTTGTGTTTGTACATTCAGCCTGTAAATTTTGCTTGAAGTAATTGAAGAAAGCGTGGAGCATTTGTAGTTTAGAAAATGAAGGAATGTTTTAAAAGTCAATAGTTCGGGTTGTCTTTGTTATTGCATTGAAACTAGAGATACAGTCTCAAATACTAGCGTCAGTACAAAACCTATAATTACATCATTGAACATTTTGAATTCTGCTACATTCAAACCATTTGGTGTATGTTGCACTAGATAAAGGATAAAAAAATGGATCTTTTATCCTATGTGACATACATTACACACATTAAACATTTGGAAAACAGTGATTTTAATAGGCACATTCTCCAAATGTTGGTATTTGGCATTATCAATTACAGTCATGTGTATCAACATAAATATGTAACATCTCATTAAGTGAGACTTCTAGATAGTAGGAACTATCAAGTTTGCGGTAGATACAATTTTGGGGAAATTTTAATTTTGCCTTGGAAGCTCAGGTTTATCATTGGCGGTGAGTTGTTTTTCTTTAAAGGTGACAAGGAAAAACCCTTTTCACTTTGATGAAAATGCTTAGCAAGTTTATCTGCATCTCTTCAAGCAAAAAATAACAATCTACTTCCAAAAGCATCTACTTCAGCTCAGAATTTTACAGTCTCATAAATCCTCTTTAATTATTATTTTACTGTGTTTTGTATCTTGGTTCTCCAGAATGCTCAAAAACATGCCAAGCTTGAGATCGGATAAAATTAATAATTTGTCTATGTCAAGAATAATTTAAAATGAAATATTGACACTGTGAGTGCCATTCCCTTGATTTGTTCTGTCTCTAGAGTTTTATCCACCAAACTTTCCTATAGTTTTATAGAATTTTAGATACTCTGATTCACAGTGCTGTTAAGGGAGCTTCCTGCATACACAGCCAGCACCACACTCTGCGCCAGAGTAGCATAGTGTCCCTCCCCACTTCCTGTTTCCCCTCCCCAATCCGCCACCATGGTAAACTGCTTACTAAAGGCAGGTTCTCAATGTTTGTTGCTTTGGAGGCATTTGTGATTCCACTGTCCTGCTTCTTTAGGTCTCTCACCTACGAGAGGGTATTCTGTATCTTGTTCTTTCCAGGACAAATTCACTCGGTGTAATACTCTCCAGATCCATCCACATGGCAGCCGTGCTTTTATTTTCATCTTTTTTAGAATTTGAGTTGTATTGCATTTATATATATGTATATATTATATCTAATATCTATCTATCTATCTATCTATCTATCTATCTATCTATCTATCTATCTATCTATCTATCCTATCTATCTATCTATCTATCTATCTATCTATCTATCTATCATCTATCTATCTATCTATCTATCTATATAATTATTATTGTGTGTGTGCAATAGTTTCTTTTATCCAGTCACCTGTTTTGGTCACTTGTTCCAGATTTTTGGTGTTTTGAATAGTGCTGCTATGAGCATAGGAGTGCAAATAACTTCTGAACAGAGCCATTGGGTCCATGGGGTAGATGACAGGAAGCCAACCTGCTGGATCATATGGAAGCTCAATTCTTAGTGTTTTTGTAGAGTGTGCATATATGCACTGAGCTATTTTACCTTTAATATGAATGTCTACAAAGCAAACTTAGATCTATCAGTTTCAATATAAGCTGGTTTTCCTTTTCAGGCTCCTTGAGTATGTCTAGTCTTGTGGCCTTGTGCACTAAGACCGTGGTTTGTGGATGGAAACCGTAGGGTATTGGTCCCTGCCACAGCCACTTTGGATGCTCATGCTCTGAGGTGTTCTACTAGGAAGTAAGTACACAAGGTATCGTCTTAATTTTTGAATCACATTAGATAGATTTCTAGTCAGCTTTATATTTTAATTTAGTTTTCCATGATTTGGGGGTCACACCTGGCAGTACTCAGGGACCATATATGGCACTGAGATTGAATCCAGGTATGTGTGCAAGGCAAATGCCTACTGCTTAATGCTCTCTACTGTCCCGTTAGGTTTTAGATAAGTATTACAAATCATTTGATAATTTATAATGAAACATACACTGTGATATTATTATATCACCCTTTGAATTTATGAACTGGGCAGCCTATTTTCTTTCTGCAAATTTTACCTTTATTGTTTGAGTAGCTAATACATTTACCTTTTAATATTTTCAAGGAATTCTCTGGGAGAGATATAGACAAGGTGGTGGACTCAGAGCAGAGTTCTAGCCCTAAGGGGCATCCATCTTAAACCTTGAGCCCGATTCTAGTCCTGGGCCTGTGTACCGACTCCGAGAAGGGGGTTTTCTGCTGCCCCAGTGAGAGAGTCTGAGGGCTCTTTCAGCATGAGTATTCTTCCTTCCTTCCTTCCCTCACATTCACTTGAGGATTTCTAAAGAGAGCCAGTATTGACAAGCATTGAACACTGTCCACGTTGGAAGGGCTTAAAGTAGAGCATGGCCTGTGCTGGCAGCCAGTGGCTCTCCTTATGATCATGCTCACTGGAAACTTGCCTGCTCAGAGCCCTCTCCTTCGCTCTCTGGGGCAGCCAGTGTGAAGCGTTGCCACCTTGTGCTTCTCCTCTATCATGATCATGGAACCCAAAGAGTCACACATATGTGACATGCACACTTCTGCTCGGCCTCATGCAAAGCTGCATGTGTAGGGTTTGTTGTGTGTTTGTGTGCTATTTACCTCTCGTCGTGCTGAGAGGCCTGGGGGCCCTTCTGTGATGTTAGCCAACTTGCTTAGGGCCCAGGATGTGGTGCTGTGTGGGTCCTGCAGCGTGGGACTGCTGGGGACAGCCCAGTGCTACTCCTGGGAGCCGCGACTAGGAGCGCTAAGCGCACCAATATGATACCAGGCATGGAACAGTGTTGGCTGAGGCCTCGGCCTTCACCCCTGTAGCCAAACTCTGGCCCCGGCACACACTCAGTTCTCATCATATGAGAGACAGTGACCGAAAGATGTTCTATTATCTTCATCTGCTGTTGTGGACTATTTGATGGACAGAGACTGATTAGAGGCATAGTTCTTTTTAGTTCAGTTACCAATTAAGCTAATAATAAAACTGACAGAGGGAAGGCTGTCAGCATCTGATCCTGGCACCTGCATCCTAAGCCTGAGACCTCACACCTGTGGAATCACCATGGTGCCCTTTAGTCCTCCTGAGCTCAGTAGTAGAGTTCTGTTGCCACTTTCCAGAGAGTTCTGCGTGATTCGCCCTTGGAAGAAATTCACTGTGTTCCATAATCTCGGTTTTGCCCCCACCCCGGACTAATGATTAGAACTCTTCAGGTTAAGCAGAACCCAAGTGAGAATGGAACATATGCGCATATTTCAGGTCAGCAATTTTAAAATGGTCAAATTTAAATTCCCATTATTAAATTCTCAGGGAGAAATTGACATTCTAAATCAAATCCTTTTGCCACTTTGGACAAGTTCAATTACATGAGAAATCCAAAATTCATAAGTTCACAGAAAGCAAAGTCAGAGAATGTTCTTACTGGGCTGTGCTCTGCTTAGACCAAGAAGAATGATTCAGATGCGTGGATAATAACTGCGTGTTCAGCAGAGTGAACCTTTCCATTGTAGAGTTGAGCTTCTCGGTGTAGTTGAAATTCAATTCTTTCCACCAAAAAGTTTTTCATGCATTTCATTTTTAAAAAGCGTACAAAAAACAATGGGAAAAATGAAGTTGTATCTGCCAGTGCATTTTTAGAAAACTCAAGCAAATCAGCTCTGAGACAGCTAAGCCAGGTATACAAAATTCCTAGAATATTGTCCTTAGTTCCTATACAGATTATACCTTCCCAGAGCAGAGGTGTGGAGTAGTAGCGAAGAAAAGAAGGTTAAACATAGTTGTTGCTTTGTCAGGATATTGAAAACAGTTTTGTAGGAACTGGCTGAGAGTCTACGTCCGGAGCTTAGTGTGGTGCAAGTTCAGTCTGGAGGAAGCTACATGATTCCTTTCAACTGACTGTCTCTTCACATTGTCCTACATTACCATTCCTTCAGATTAGCCCTGTTACTCTCTTCCTCTCAGTTAAAAACTTGACTGTTGTACTGCCCTTTGCTAGCAACTTCCACTTGTTTCAGAAAGCCATTCCCTCCCTCAGCCATTTCTCTCCTCTCCCTCCTCCTCCTATCTCCTCTCCTCTCCTCTCCTCTCCTCTCCCTCTCCTCTCCTCTCCTCTCCCTCTCCTCTCCTCTCCTCTCCTCTCCTCTCCTCTCCTCTCTCCTCTCCTCCCCTCCCTCCCCTCCCTCCCCTCAGCACCCTCCTTCCTCCCTCCTCCCGCTTCTCTTGCCTCCCTTCCTTTACTTTCCTTTCCAACATTTGAACTTTCAACTACAAAATCGTTCAGATTCTGCCTCAGCTAAAGTTAGTGTATTCTTAATTTAAACCATTTGAGACCTAGAGAGGGCCATCATCTTCACTTTGTACTTTTCCCTGAATGTTTTGTTTGTGCTGCTTCTATGGGAATACAGATGGGCCTGTCAGGTACATTAGGCTGTGGAGTGTCCGTGCGAGTAACACTGCGGCCTGACTTTGTTGCCTCCCTAGACTCCAAGAACATTGGCCGTTCCTTCGGTCAAACTGTGTTTGGAAGTTTTCCTGGTTAATACATTAAAATGATTGCAAACTAAATAGTTAAAGTAGTTCTTAGTGTTAATAGTTCAAAATGTGTAATTATAAAGTGTATTGCTGCTACACAGATGCTTCAGATCTTTTTTAAATTTGTTTTGGATCTGCTCTTATGCTCATCACACATGACAAATTTTAATGTTCAGTAGCCATCCAAAACCTATTGACTGTCCAGAACCTGACCTGCAGTTGTATTTTGGGAGTTCACACCTGGCAGGTACTCAGGTTTTCTCCTGGTTCTACACTCAGGAATTACTACTGGCAGAGCTCGGGGACCATAGGATGCGGGGATCAAAGCCTGGGTTGGCTGCGCCACAAGGCAGACTCATATCATCTAAACTATTGCTCTGGCTCGTGACCAACAATTGTTGACCACTGGAAGAATGAGTCGCCCATACAGCAAGGCATGGGATTAGTTGATAGTAAAGTCAGTAGGACACTTGCTGGTTGGTCCCTGACACCCCCAAATGGATCCTCAAGCTCTACCAGTAATGATCCTGAACACAGAGCTAGAAGTAAGCCCTGAGCTCCCCAAAATCTGCTGCCCTTTTTAACTCTATAACTCTTATTCAGTATACTATAACTATCCTGAAATTTAGTAACATATAATATAAATTTATGTCTTACACATCTGTAGATTATAAATCAGAAGGATTTGACCAGTTTAAAATTAAGGCTGCTTTGCTTTAAAGAAGGGAGTATTTTTCCCTTATTGATAGTTCATGTTCTCCGTCTTACATCTTTTAGAGTCAGCAGCATCGCATTACTCTGATACTTTCTCTTTACATCATTCTCTCTGACCAAGATCCAGTATTTTTCACTTACAAGAGGATTCATGTGATGGACCTGCAACCTCAGTGGCTAATCCGTTAATCGCTCCATCTCGGGCTTCATAGCTTTAATCATATCTACTATCAGGGTGTGCTTTGTCTCCAGGCTCCATAGCATTAATCATATCTGCAAAAGGCTTTTGCCATGTAAGAAAAAATATTTATGAATTTCAAGGATTGGGATGTGGACATCTTTGGAAATCATAATCTTGATCTTGTGAGTTTTCAGACAAAATAGACTTTATATATTTGTAAATAGCATTTCACAAAAGCACCAACATTAAAAAAATGGAAAAATGATCAGAAATAACTGAAAAATACTTAACTGAAGCTGAAATGTACTGTCATAAAACAAACATTTTTGTTTATCTATGAATGAATATAACATTTTTTAATTAAAACTTTAAAGCCAAATCAATTTCATGCCCTGCATATATTAAACCATGATGATCCGCCCATGTAGTGTGTAAATTTTAACGTGGTGAATAATATCTTTTGCTTTCCTCTTCACAATTCTAGATTGAGAAGTTATGTATCAATTCTCATTTTGTAGAACTGAGGAGGAAGGACCCCCAACTTTGCTCAAGGGCTATTTCTGGCTGTCTCAGAGTGACCCCTGTTGGTGGGGGACCATTTACTTTGTTGGAGATCAGATCAGCATTGGTGGGAAGGAAAGCAAGTGCCGTGACACCTGGACCACTTCTCCATCCCAACACCTTCACACCTGTATTCCCCATCCCAACACCTTCACACCTGTATTCTCAATCCCAACACCTTCACACCTGTATTCTCCATCCCAACACCTTCACCTCTATATTCCCCATCCCAACACCTTCCACACCTGTATTCTCCATCCCAATACTTATCACACCTGTAATTCTCCATCCCAGCACCTTCACACCTGTGTTACCATCCCAACACCTTCACACCTGTATTCTCCATCCCAACACCTTCACCTGTTCTCCATCCCAACGCCCCCTCCCACCTATATTCTCCATCCCAACATCCTCACACCTGTACCACTTCTACATCCCAACACTTCACACCTGTATTCTCCATCCCAACGCATTACAACTGCCACTTCTCTCATCCCAACACCTTCACACCTGTATTTCTCAATCCCAACACCTTCACACCTGTGTTCTCCATCCCAAAATGCCTTCACACCTGTATTCTCCATCCCAGCACCAGCACACCTGTATTCTCCATCCCAATGCCTTCACACCTGTATTCTCCATCCCAATACAGCCACACCTGTATTCTCCATCCCAATACCTTCACACCTGCATTCTCCATCCCAACACCTTCACGCCTGTACCACTTCTCCATCCCAACACCTTCACACCTGTATTCTCCATCCCAACACCCTTCTGTATTACCCATCCCAACACATTACCACCTGCCTTCTCCATCCCAACACCTTCACACCTGTATTCTCCATCCCAACACCTTCACACCTGTATTCTCCATCCCAACACCCTCACACCTATATTCTCCATACCAACACCCTCACACCTAATGTTCTCCATCCCAACACCCTACCACCTGTATTCTCCATCCCAACACCTTCACACCTGTATTCTCCATCCCAATACCTTCACACCTGTATTCTCCATCCCAATACATTCCCACCTGTATTCTCCATCCCAACACAGTAGCACCTGTACCACTTCTCCGTCCCAACACCTTTCCTGCTTCCCATCCCAACACCTTCACACCTGTATTCTCCATCCCAACACCTTCACACCTGTATTCTCCATCCCAACACCTTCACACCTGTATTCTCCATCCCAACACCCTCACACCTATATTCTCCCATCCCAACACCCTCACACCTGTATTCTCCATACCAACACCCTCACGCCTCTTGTTCTCCACATCCCAACACCCTCACGCCTGTATTTCTCCCCCCAACACCTTCACACCTGTATTCTCCATCCCAACACCTTCACACCTGCACCATTTCTTCATCCCAGCACCTTCACACCTGCACCACTTCTTCATCCCAACATCTTCATGCCAATTATGACTTCTTCATCCCAGGATTTGAAGCTCATGAAAATATTATACTTATATGTTTCAGTACATATTCTTAGTATTCTTGTAGAGGTTAAAAGTTTACTAGACTGTAAAGAATCTGTTTTGGGGAATAATGTTCCCCATACCTGCCCACCCCCAAAGTGCCCCACAGCCATCCTGCCTACCTTTCCTCCCACTTCATCATTAGAAATGTTACTAGCGCCCACTACGAAATCAATGAACAGTGGGATGTCAAGTGATCAAGTGATTAATAGCATTTTATTTTTACTTATTTCCCCCCCTTAATTTTATTTACCACCTGAGATATACAATTACAAGGATGTTCATAGTGAGTCTCTAGTACATTTTTAAGCACCTATCCACTACACTAGTGCCCCACTCCCACTGCAATGTCCAAACACTTACCCACCCAACCCAGCCTGCCCCTATAGCAGGCACAGCACTGCTTCTCTTTCTATCTCTCTGTCTCTGTATTTCTCTCTCTCTCTCTCTCTCTCTCTCTCTCTCTTGTCTTACATTTGTGGCTTGCCTAAAGATATTAGTAGTTTATGATGTCACTATGTATATTCAATAGTGAGTTCTAGTGTGACATTATAATTCCCCATTCCCATTAATCTCCCAATTTATTTGCCACTAGAATAAACATTCCAGTGTATAAATGTGAAAAGATCCTGGAAGCACTTAGTCTTCTATTCGTTTGTTTGTTTTGCTTTTGGGTCACACCTGGCAATGCTCAGGACTTACTCCTGACTCTTTGCTCAGGAATTACTCCTGACAGTGCTCGGGGCACCATCTGGGATGCCTGGGGGGACCATATGGGATGCAGGATCGAACTCAGGTCGACCACGTGCAAAATGACGCCCCTACCCCTGATGCTATTGCTCTGGTCCCTAACTATTTATTGTCTAAGCCTTTCCGCCATGCGCCAGGACTGCCGTGGAGTCTGGAGCATCTCTCTTTGGGTGTTGCTTTGGCTGTGGTGAATTAGGAGCTCTCAGCTACACCCTCTGAGATGGAGGTGGAGGGATGGGAGTAGGGCTTGAATACCAGATCCAGGTCCAGCCAGCATGGCCCCGCCGCACGTGTGTGAACCCTAGGAGCTGTATTGGACTGGCCCAGGGGCTGGCCAAGCCATTCCACTACCCTCTGGAGCTCTGGGTGCTCCACATCAGGGCCCAACGTTGCATGTGGAGTCTGGAGTGTCTCTCTTCTGTTGATGGCTGGGAGCTCACAGCCACGCCCCAGTTATGGAGGTGAAGGAATGGGAGGAGCCCAAATCTGGCACCAAGTCCAGCCAGTGTGTCCCACCTCCCCTTGCGTGTAGAGAGAGACCCTAGGCGCTATGTTGGACGAGAATTTTAGCCAGCGTTGACTGCCCTCCGGAATTTTAATACATGCTGAGAAAATCCTTTGTACTCTTGCCTGCTCTACTTACATTCCATAGCACTGCTGATGTTTTTATGTTTGTCTTTTAAGAATATCATGTTTAAACCATAGATTTGCCTTAGGCTTGCCCGTTTTTCAGTAGAGATGCATTTATATTTCTTCCATGTTTTGAGTTGATAAGCGAATTTTCTAAGAGCCAAAGAATATTCCATTGTGTTACTATACCTCAGTTTATCATTTGCCAAGTGGAAGGAAATCTTACTGTTTCAGAGTTTGGTTCCTGTACAAGCCTGCTTGAAGCACATGTGTGCAGGTTTTTGTAATGTATGCATGTTTTCAGTTCCTGTGGGTAAATGCTTGCTAAGGAATGATTATTGGACCCTGTGATTTAAATATATTTAAAATACAGCTTTGTAGAAACCTTGAAGCTGTCTTCAAAGTGCCTGCTCCTCTGCATTACCACTAGCTGTTAAGGAGAGCTGCTGTTACTTATGTTTTTGCCAAGATGGGGTGTCAGTGCCCTGGATTTGCTCATTTTTATAGGTGTGTGATGGTCTCGTTGTGCAGTTTGCATTTTGCAGATACATGTGATGAGAAACATCTTTGAGACAAATCCTTTTGTCACCTCTATATCTTTTTGGTGAATTATCTATTAAAATGTTCGATTTAAAAAATGGGTTCTTTTCACACGAAGTCTAGTGTTCTTTATTATTATTTTGGACAACCATTCTTTATCAGATGTGTCTTTTATAAATACTTCTCCCCATCTGTAGTTTATCTTCTCATTATGGAAGCATGAATTTTTTTTTAATTTTAATGAGTCCAGCTTATCGAATTATTTCTTTTGCGTGTGGCATTTGCTTTCTGTTTAAAAGTCATCTCACTATACCCAAGGCTATGTAGATATTATCCCTTCTAATCTTCTATCACTTTTATATTTAGTTTAAGTTGTTAGATTATTGGTTCATTTTGAGCTAAGTTTAAGCCAGGTTGTCTGTGTTTGAGTCATTTTAACCCATATGGTTGTTTAGCATCATTTATTGTAGACTATTTTAGTCTTAGTTTTGCCCCTAAATCTTTATCATGATCATAATAATTATTTTATAGACATGCTAGAATTCAATTAAAGTGTTGTGAAGTATTGACTGTGTTACAAGATAATTACTAAATCTTATTTTTTCTCAATTTCATACCAATTACTTCTCACTTGACCTCTTGACTTTGGTGTAGCCCATTTGGTCCGTTTTATTCTGAAAAAATAAATTTTATTCTTTTTATATATATTAAGAGAAATGTTTCTTTGAGCATATTTTTGTGGAAGGTGGGCCACATCCAATGGTGTTCAGGGCTTCCTCCTGGCTCTGTGCTTAGGCGCATCCAGGGAGGTGCTTGTGTTGCAAAGTGGACCCCACTGAGTGACATGAAGCCCAGGAAGGGAGAGAGTGGTAACTTTCTCCCAGCACCTCTGCCACCGGGACCCGCTGGGCAGGCTTAGGACTGATAAAGTCTGCGTGAGCCTACTGCGGCGGAACTGAGCCCTGGCCCCACAAGGTGGCCATCAAGCCACACCTGATGCCCGCTTGGTCTCTGAGCCCAGGAGTTGTCCTCACCCAAGGTATCCCGGAGAGCCACGGACTCAGCCTGGAGTGAGGATTGCTCTTTGCAGGAAAGGAAAGTCAGTCCTAGGCCTTACCCAGGGCTGCAGCAGGGTGCTTGTCTTCCTCGCAGGAAAGAATTTTCAGGAGTTGACTGAGCAGTGAAGTAAAATGGGTCATGAGGAAGCTTTTGGAAAGGAATGAAGAGGAAGGTAAAGAGAGAGTAACACGTTCAAGGGAGGGTACGGGCTACTCAAAGATGGAGGCGAGTAAGAGAGAGTACACATCTCAAGAGGGAGATCGAGACAACACACGTGCTTAGGCATCACATGTGCTCAGCCACAGGGGCTCGAACAGCATGTCCCATGCGCATGTGACCGCGCTGGAGGGGCCAGAGATGCTGAGGATTCGAATGGGCTGGCTATATGCAGACAAGTGCCTTAACTTCTATACTATGTCTTTGGACCCTGCACATCTATTTGTGTTGTTGATCTGGATACTAAATACGAGTAAACCACTATAATCCTTATTTCTGAAAACTCCCAGTTGATTAGGTCAAAACCGGTAATTGTATATATTTAGGGAACTGTTATTTAATATAATAAATATTATTTAAGGTACAACAAATGATATGTGTATAAAGAAATTTATCAAATACCTTTAGTGTTACAAACACTTATTAGTTAATATTGAAGCCTACTATTAGTTATTAAAAATTTTTTTAAATATGGTGTGGTCTTAATGTGGTCTTCAGCTAACCTTCAACTCATCATTATAAACTTTATCTGTCCATCCCTTGTATCTGAATGCCTTTGCTTTAAAAACAAAAGCAAACCATTTTCTATTTCTCATGTTTAGTTTGGTAAGAATATCTTATCTTAAGACATTAAAGTCAGGCTCTTAACCCCCAAGCATTGAAAAACAAATCTACAAAAGAAATTGTTTCTTCCAATATGAATCAGAAGGAAATAGAATAAATAGAAACAGGAGACTATTTGAAGGATTAAGAATGCTGTTTTTAACTGCTCTATAATGTGATATAATTTAACACAAATAAGAAACATGGATGATTTTGAGAAAAATTACTTTTTCTGATACAAGAGTCTAAAAAGGACCTATTTCCCTCTGGAGAAGCTCTGTTTTCATTTGAAAATGTATCTCTCTCAGTTTTCTCCCCTACATCTCTAAATGTCTTTCAATTAAAACTATTTTTGCTTCAGAAAAACAATAATACATAGAGAAAGAGGTATCCTAGGGCCAGGGTGGTGGCCTAGGGGCTGGAGCACATGCTTGGCTCTGGATTCTTAGGACCACCAAGAATAGTTCTAAGCACTCCCAGGAGTCACGCCAAAATCCAAAAACAGAATAATGGAAAGGAGAAAGAAGGCTTTCCTGCTAATGGTTTTACACTTACAGAGCCAGAGTTTATTTGTCCTCTTCTGCTCTTTTTCATTATTAAAACTTTTTAAAGACATGAATTCTATTGATTGAATCTTATTTTCCATTTGATTTAGGATTTTCTTTTTCCAAAGTATACATTATTAGTTGGTTGATTTTTTTCCCATTCATTGAACAATGTTTGAGTGTTAGGGAAGATTCTTAGCAATACAATGCTGAAGTTTCCTTTTTGGCCAGTCACCCTCAGGTCCTCCCTTCTTCCCTACCCTGAGGTGGACCTGTTTAGTAACCTCTAACAGATAACAGCCGAAGTGATGGAATACCATATAAAAAAATAAGATTACAGAAGGATAAAGTCGTTCATAGGTATCATCTTTTAATCTCTCTCTCACTCTCTCTCTCTCTCATGGATACCTTTCAATTACTCTTGGGTCATTTAGTAACGTGTTATGAAGAGCCATTCAAGGAAAAATGGAAAAATGGAAAAATGGCCGGCAGTGGGAAGCGAAAGAGAAAGTTCCTGCCCCTCTAGGTGTTGCAGGTGTGACTGCAGTGCCCGGCTGCATCGACAGGTGGCAGGCAGGAGACAGCGCAGGCTCTACCCCATGGGCCGTTGATGGTCTGACAAGAAAACCGAGACCCCCTTGAACCTAGAGTCACAACAGCGCCTGGCAAACTACCCATGGTGTATTTGATATGCGAAAACAGTAACAATCATGGGCCAAGTGATTAACGCCCACTTGAGTAGTTGTTTTAGTAGACCTCCTTTTAACCAATCCAGCTATCTGCTGAAATCACAGTATGTCCTGGTGGTTTTAATTTTAATACCATGAGAGACTATAAAACAAAAAGCACATTGGCGCTCTCTGATTTGTCATTCAGAAAAATATGAGATAGTCAATGTTTTAAGTTTCTGAATTGGGTTAATTTTTAATACAGTACTGGAAGATCAATATCAGTCTTCTAGTATCCAGGAAAGAGGTCTCAGTGTAGGATATAGCACTAATTAGAATCACAAACTTACTTTAGTGAACATGTGGCCCAGGAGAGCTGGAAACATGACACTGAACAGATGATAAAGAGTTCATCCAGGGCCTATCGCAAAATTAACCTGGAAAGGCCTCAGCGGTACAGGATAATACAACTGTTGTCAGTTTTTAAAAAATGACCAAAGAAGATCTCATGTGAAAGTAACATTGACGAAGAATTTAGAGAAGTAAGACAGCAACAAGCCATTTTGGTTTATCAAGTGCTTGCTGGGATAGAAGTAAAATCCTGACAGAGGCCTGATGGGACAGTTTGAAGAGCAGCAAGGACTCCTTTGTTGCTGAGTAGAATGAGTGGGATGCAGTTAGGCTGGTTGAAGTAATATGAGGAAGCGCTTGTCTAGAGCCTTGCATGAATGAGAAATCAGAGAGTTTTGATCTGGGTTGACATTTTAACAGGTCACTGTTACTGCTATATTGAAAATACCTTGAGAGGGAATGATGGAAGCAAAAGGAGTCTACTTAGAAAGCGAGAGTCCAGTTGTCCAGCAAAAGAAAAGAGGTGCTTTGGATTGAATTGTGATAATGGTGAAAACAGTCAGGTCAAGTTCCTATTTATCTGAAAGATAAAGCCAGTTTGCTGATGGATTTGCTGTGGGAGATGGAAAAAGTTAATAATCCAGGATGCTATCTGGAATGTGTTCTGAACCCAGTTGTAAAGAGGGAGTTGTCAATTACTAAGATTGAGATGGAACAGCTTTTGGGACTAGGATCAGGAGTAAATTGAGAAATTTCAAATTAGTGATATAAGATGCTATTGGGAGAAGGTGGGTGATGGGTACATGAGACCTCTGAGTATTGTTTGGCGAGTAATGTGAGCCTCCAATGATCTCATAAACAAACTCAAAAAATGAGTTTGTTTATGATGAGGTGCTTACAAAACATGTATATCTGACTGTTATCTGGCAACTGTGTATATAAATCCAGAGCTCTGTGTAGAAACCTGGGCCTGGAATCGAGTTAAATCAGAATTGTCAATGTACAGAAAGGAGTCAAGTGGGTCACCGATAAAACTCTAAGGATAAATTTGGTACATTAGAAAATATGATACAGGATCAAATCTTAAAACACTCTAATATTAATTGAGGACAAGGAGAAGCAAATGGCAAGTAGATTTTTTGGTGGTAGTGTGGTGTGCTGGGCGTGGTTTACACCTAGCTGTGCTCGAGAATCATTCCCAACAGTGCTTGGGGATCGAACTAGGACTGGCCTGTTACTGAGGCTTGAATTGGTGTCAGTCTGATCTGAGACAAGCATAACCCATAATGCTATCTCTGGCCCTGACAATTATATTTTAAAGGTACTTTTTACTCCTGGCTCTGTACTCAGGAATTACTCCTGGCGGTGCTCAGGGGACCATATAGGATGCCCGAGGATTGAACCCAGGCAGGCATGGGGCGGCCACATGCAAGGCACACCCTACCCACTGGGCTTTACGCTCCAGCCCTGGTACTTTTAAACCTAGAACTCTTTGTATGTATTAATGGAAAAGATCTCCTTAGTGTGGGAAAGATGTAAAATTGATATGAGAGGAAGGGTGGAGTGAAGGAGAGAAGTACATTGCTGTGTCTGCTGAGGAGTGCCTGGGACCCCAGGCCCACCCAGATGAAACCATCAGTGTTCGCTAGACCGTGGCTTGGTTTCCCATAACAATCCTAGGGTGCTGGACTGGATTGCCACCAGGGTAAGCAGGTAGGTAGATGTGACTAGAGATGACATTGACTTTTCTGGCGGCTTCAGTTTTTTCTGTCCATGCGGGAAAGAGTGAGCTGAGCCTGGGAGGAGAGCTGCAATGCAGGCTTTTGAAAGTTGACATGATGGGATACACAGGTAGATTATTTGAGCCTACCGTACACATCCCCTCGCATGCCTCCCTGTTAGGAGCCCTCGGCCTCCTGCTGGCCGCACAATAGTATTCACCAGTGCCCTCAGAATCTGTGGTTATTGACTCTCCGACCTGCCTTATAATGCTTTGGCTTTTCTATACTTTACCCGTTATTTGCCTTTTATCTCTCCAGGAGCCTGCTTTTATCCTTAATAGGATGTTTTACATGTTTATAAAACATATTGTAATATTTTGAGTTTTGCAATATATAAATGTACAGATATTATGAGGGTCAAGATACATGATTTCTTACAAAGATTAGTTAATATAGTGATGGTTTGGATTTTTTAAAGTATAGCTTGATAACCGGGTTGGGTAGTGATAAAATTTCTGATATTTTTGCATAAAGTGACTGAATACCACAAAGTTCCAAACCCTCCACCACAGTCTCTGTATTACCCCTTTTTATTTCTCCCATCCCTTCCTCAATTGCATGATAATCTCAATTTTTTAATTGCCAGGGTGCTTATCATCTAATGCTGTCTTTTTTTCTTGCTTTGCTTCACCCCTGTACCACAGAAGAGTAAGATCATTCGGTAATTGTCCTTCTCCCTTTGACATATTTCATTTAACACAATATCTTCAATTCCATCCAGATTGCAGTGAACTGCATAATTTGCTCTCTGTGTAGAGTTGAATAGTAAACCTTGTGCATGTATTACCACAATTTGAACCCAGGGGCACTAATAGCCATAATAGTAGAACTAAATCTTTTACTGTTGCCAATATAGTTTGCTCCTGCTTTGTTTTCTGTTCTCCAGCCCTTTGTTGGTGCTGTGGCGAGAACTAAATGAAAATTTTAATCTGTGGTCCCTGTTTCCAGTGAACTTACACTCTTGACGTCCCAAAGGAGTGTGATGCCATAAAGTGAGAACTGAATTTAGGTTTAATAATTTTCTCACACAGTAGGTCATTTGATAGTTACAGCTGCCTTGTGAAGGCTGTTAACCCTCATGCTGTCCTATTGCTCGAGACCCTGGCCTGGATCTTTGATGCTTAGGTCATTTGCATACCTTTAAGTTAGGGCTTTATGCTAAAGAAATCCTCTTGTTAAAACAGAAAAGGAACATTGGGGGCGAGAATGGATAAGACATTTTGATTTTAATAATTCTTGCAATATCACGTTATAATTTCTACTATGCGTTCAATACTATCTAGTTTGGACATATTTTTATTATCCCACATAGGTCCTGGCATGGGATAGCATATACTCGGAGAACTCTCCTAGGCTAAGTTGAGACCATTTTTAGGAATCAGCTCTGCAAAGATTATAGGAGGGGGTACTGTATCTTGCCCTAAGGCAGACAAGTAAGAGTCTTTCAGTAAGCCGAGCAGAGCACTTTATTTTACCTGGGCAGAGTAGAATGAACAAGGACCTTTGTGGGTATTTGAGATTACCATCTAGTGTGCATGGAGTTAGTGGTCTGAAATTATATGTGATTTCCCCATGTATATACATCCTTAGATGCTTTGTTCTCAGTGTGATTCCTATCCCAGCTCTCTACAGTGTTTTGCCAGAGCAAGTCAGGGGAGGGACTAGGACCTGGCATTAGCATTTGTTTAGGCCTGAGTCAGAGGTGTGACTCTACCTAGCATCTGCACCTAAAAGCTGTTTTTTGATTTTCTCCTCCTGAAGCAAGGTTTTGATCTCTGGCTTTGGTGGAATCTTGAAAGAAAACGAGGAGACCCACTTGGAAAGAAGCGACCATTAGTGGGAGACATGGTGACCTGAGCACATGGTCAAAGAGGAGGTCTGACCAGAGCTCTGGTGTGGGAGAACCTCTTGCCCTAGATTGCAACTGAAGTTTGTGCCCCCGTTGGTGTGAAAGCCTTCTGGAACTGTTCCGGACTTGTGGTTTTTGTTCGCGGGCGGTCAGCGCCTTGAGGTGACCAGGAACTCATCCTGATATTGGGGTCCCCAGCCCAGATCCCAACAGGAAGATAACTTAAATGGTGACTTGCCATGAGAAGTAAAGTCTGAACGCCTAGTAGATGCCAGGTGCTGCGCCTGCATGTCGTAAACTTCCTAAAACCCCCCATGGTGAATCAGGTACCTTTAGCTTTATGGATCCCAAAGCCAGGTCAAATTAGCTGTGAAACATCCAACTGCTAACATTTAAGTGACAGAACCTAAATTTTAACCCATCTGACACATTCTGAAACCTGTGCTACGGTTTTAAATCTAAAATATCTCTGTTGGTAAACAAAAAGCTATGCCTCTGTTGGCAAATATATTTAGATTTTCTCTTGTTCACTCTAAATAATTGGAAGTTTGTAGGGCAAGCTTTGTATCCCTTCAAAATACAGAACTAAGGGCTTCTGTGTGGGCCAGCGGCTAAACCCTTTGTAAAATATTTAGAGGCTAGATTGGCATAACCTAGGGTAGACCAAAAGAAGAGTTTTCTATTCTACAGTAGAATGGTAAGTTTGTAATTATGTTTGTGAATTGTAGAGAACCATCAATATTCATGGGGTTAGCAGTGTGTATACTTACTTGATAAGTCATGAAAGTAAGAGATATTCATTATGGCTATCAAGCCCCCCCCCCCCAAATACACACACACACACACCCACCGTGCCTAGAAAGGAAACTTTGAAATTGTAATATCATTATTTGAGTCTCCTATAGGACAGACTCTGAGCCAAATGTCATTGTTCTGCCTCTATATGACTGCCTTTGGTTTTGCAGTATTAGTACTTTGTCCCATCAGATGTGATGCTTATTTTGAAGCATTTTATGCCTAGTTAATAATCTTACAGGGTCGGGGGTTGGTGGCCATCTGGCAGTGTTCTAGGAGTTACCCCCCTAATGCTATGTTCAGTACACCATCACTGCTCAGGAGCCAAGCAGAACTTTGATCAAATATGGGTTTCTCATGCAGAGCGTGTACCCAGCCAAAAGCCTCTGAACCCATTATCTGGGCCGGAAAAACTTAATAAACTTTCTGGCTATTCCTCTAAAGGAGATGTGGGTGTGATTCCCAAATCCATGTGTTATATAGTGTTAGTGATAAAGGAAACACTAACACTATAATCTGTTAGTGTTTTCCCTCACCGTTAGAAATTAATGCTTCCATCTAAGGTTATCATAGTTACTAAAGTATACCTTTATTGGGAATGAAGCCTTCTTCCCAATCCTTCCCACATCCACCTCTTGATAAATATTTGAAAGGGAAAATATTTGTAACAGTGCTATGCTGAGTTTTGCCAGCCTTGCTCCAAGTTAGTACATTATCACCGTATCAACAGATTAAAAAATAAGTCATTCAAATCAAAAAGAAGTTGGATAACTAAACTCTATCTTGCACTAGAATGATGATATGAGGATCAATGTAGATGTCTGCTCTGATCTGGCTTTCAGTTCCCTCTGCTGCCTAAGAAGATTGACTGTAAAGCCCACTGGGGTGAGTCGCGATTATTGACTTGACTGACATCCTGAAAACTCACTTGTTTATGCTTGGAAAATTATTTCCAATTAATTAGGAGTAATAATTTAGTAGAAGGTTGAAAATTGGCTGAAAGACCATGAGCACAAATCCAGTCATACATGATAATGCCTCTTCTCCCAAAAGTCTGGCTGGTGTGTGTTCTGTGCCCTGACCTGACCTCTTTAGGGTATGGGTGGAAGACAGGAATAAATAAATGATCTCAGGCTGTGTACGCCAAATGCAAACCATATTTTAGCTTGGAGTTATAGAAGGAGTTTAAGGCCCTCCTTCACAAATAACTCTTCTGGCTGCCACCACTGTTCTGCTATGGAAAAATACGTCCAACTGTGACTCTTCAAAGCCTTAGACTCCTTGCCTCTTCTCATTCTCATCTATAAACTTGCTGCTCTCCACTTAACTATCTAAACTTCCAAAGAGAGATTTATCTCCTAATTTTCATAAATACTTTATTTAGTCTGTGCAGGAAAAAGAATTTATAATGAAAATCTCTGCCTTCCCCTCTTGGAATCCTTAGCCAACTGCCCCTTAAATTACCGGTGTAACTGGGATTGTAGCCACCTGGGGTGCCAGTTGTTTTGTGCCCTAGTTGGTAGCTGGGAAATTCCATGTAGATGTGTAAGCAAATAAATGATAGGCAAACAATGAAGGGGTCAAATTGACAAGGATCATGATGTGCGAGAAGAAACCAAGAAATGGTTAATTATCACGTCTGAGGATGATCTGGATGTGCTAGAGGGTTCTACTGCTAGAAGTGATACTTTAGGCAACTGCCAACAAATGATATTGTCAGTGACAAGTACACAAATAGAGAGAAAAGATTGGGGAAAGAGTCAGAAAGATGCAGCAGTTTTAATAAAGACTTGAAGTAGCCTACAGATAACTGCAAATAATGTAGCCAAAGGAAATGTAGGGGTTGAGCTAGAGATGAACAAGAGTCTGTTCCTGACTTTTAGATTAGTATTTGTCCTAGATTTGATTGATTGGTCACCGCCTTACCAAACCACTACTGATACTGTCAAATCTTTAGAAAGATGCTTTGATGATGAGAAAAAAAGAGGAGAAGGCAGCCGGAGATAGGCTCTTCAGTTTCTGTTGGGAGAGATGGCCCAGGGCAGTACCAACTTATGAGGTTGGGGATAATTACTCTAGTGCAGGTGCAGGTTTGCATCATGGTTTTAAAGCCTGTATGAAGGGACTTCCACCTATTCATTGAACACCTGAAAGTGCTTTGATAGTAGTTTAACCAGTTGTTGTTTCATGTGCAGTCTGATAAGAGATTTTATTCTCATATTTTAGTGAGGGAGTTTTGTGCCCTCTAGATGTGAAAAATACTTTGAGAGTTTAAGGTGATTGATTAGTAGTGTTTAAAAATCTTTAAGAGAGAGTATCACAGAAAACAAGAAGTCTTAATGCTGACTCAGGGGAAATCTGGAAACTGTGTTAAAATTATGGCTATTCAGCATATGGAAGGAATTGATAGGCTCCAATACATTGTAAGTTCTTTCAGTTGTAGTATATTAGGGGAAAGAGAGGTTGGAGAGCAGTTCCTTACACCCAACACAACCTTCTAAAAATCCTATTTTCTTTTGAGATTTTTTCCTCTAAATAATGAGGAATCAAACCACAACTACATAATATGGATTGATTTTAGAATGTTTTCTGACTC
This sequence comes from Cryptotis parvus, assembly GCA_021461705.1. Classification (NCBI taxonomy): domain Eukaryota; kingdom Metazoa; phylum Chordata; class Mammalia; order Eulipotyphla; family Soricidae; genus Cryptotis; species Cryptotis parvus. Next base: position 27,797 of record JAJIBD010038466.1, read on the forward strand.
AAGTGAACTCAATTAAATTAAGGCCAACTCACCAGACCCCAGTGGCTCCTGTGGCGTAAGTAAGGGGTTGTCTTCGGGTCGGCTACAGCTCAGCCAGGAGTGGTCCTCGGGCGTACATAGAATCCATTCATTACTTCCATTTCTTAGCTCTCTTGTCTGATGCTGGCCCAAAGTAGCTCTTCCCAGATTCTATTACCAGTAATTGGGGCTACATTGCTTCTAATTCACATCCCAGTCCAGCCACGTCGGGTGAGAAAGTGCCCACAGGCACAAACAGACATTCTTGCACTAGATGCCCTGCACGTCCCTGCAGAGCAAGGTATGCCAGGTGATGACGAACTTTGGCTGGATTACTGAACGCCGAGCCCAGGCCACCCCTCTTACCTCTCTCCCACGGGGACCAGCAACTCATGGGGCAGCTCAGGGTCAGTCTGCACAGACCCCATGCTAATAGACAAGTGACGGTGAGAATAAAAGCAGTCTTTTGTATGAGAAGGATGAAGTCAGCATGGCGTGAGCATTCAACCAGTCCTGCTTTTGTTCCTCTGCTCCGAGCATTCCTTAACTTTAAAGTTAAAGCAAAAAAGACATTTCAATTCCTTTTAGCCCAATTTCAGACTACCTAGCAACATTTTCATTTGGTTGATCCTAAGAAGTTTTAAAGTGTTAGGCTAATATATGGGTTTATAGTTCCTCTTGGTTTTGAGATAATTTTAAGAGGATCTGCTTAAAATGATCTTAATAGCCTGTGTTATCTAGCACATGCATGTGGATAATGAAAGATTTGAAGTGGAAAACATGGTGGCCTTTATATTTCGTTAAAATCCTGTGATGCACAGCAACAATGACTAGTATTCATTAGCTCTTGTAGTGGCCTTTCATCTCATTCCATACTAATGCATGCCACTCTCTATTAAGATACAATTGACATACAAGCCCCCACCCCAGGCTTAAGAATATACTTTGCCACAGTATGCTGTGAGCGTATTGTTTTTTAAAAAAAAAAGAACCATTGTACTTTGCTAAAAATGATATTTCCTTGCTTATTGTACCAAAACCAAGGTAGAGCAAAAGTTGCTCTGTTTACTACATCATTTCAACTGCACATATATATAACTCATTGATACAAAGAACAAAATTATGACATTGGTTTCATTGTGCTTACCTTTTGAAAAATAACTGTCTGGGGACTGCTCCTGTGTACGACCAGGGCCATTCCCAATGATGCTAGGGCAGGACATGGGTGTCGGGGGTCAGACTCAAGGCTTCTAGCATGAGGCACATGTTCTGCTCTGACCTGTACCCCTGGTCCAGTTAAGTGTATAATTGAGTATGACAGTAAACATTCTGGAAATTGAATATCTAGCTGTGCTGTTACAAAATTTTTGAGTTCTCAAATTTTGTTTTCTGTACTAACTCAAGATACTATTTCATAATATATTCCTACAATTTAAAATCATTCTTAAAATTTTTGGTACTGCATTTGCAAGGTAAAAAAATTGATGAGACTAGAGAGATAGTATGGGGTTTAGGCACTTGCTTTGCATGCTTGACCAACCTGGGTTTACTCCATCATGCATTCTGGAGATGGTTTCTGAGGACTGCCAGGAGTGAGCCTTGAGCACAGAGCCAGCAATAAGCCCTGAGACTGCTCATGTGGGGTGATAAACAAACACAAACAAACAAAAAACAAGAGCAACAAAATAATTTGGTGGGTCCTGCACTGATGGACGTAATAATCTTGGAGAAAAATAGGCTTAAAAATAAAGCATTTATGCGGATATCGGTAGTAGCACTCAAAGCTACTGTAAGGTCATTAGTAAAAGTATAAAGTGTCTTATGTTTAATGGAAATAAATCGAATCTTGCATAGCTAATTTTTCATGCCTGATGTTTTCTGCTCCTAAAGTCATCTTGGGGCATAATTGCAGGTGTTTTACAAATCAAATTATGGTCCATAGTGAGTTCTATGATTAAATTAATATTATAAAAACAAGAGGACTGGAGCAATAGCCCAGCAGGGTAGGGTGTTTGCCTTGCATGCGGCCGACCATACTGGCCTCAGTTGATCCCAGCATCCCATATGGTCCCCAGCACCGCCAGGAAGTAATTCCTGAGTACAGAGCCAGGAGGAAACCCCCTGAGCATTACGAGTGTGGCCCCAAAAAGCAAAAAACAAAAAAACAAAACAAACAGATTTTTTCCACTAAAATAAAAAACACCAGAATTTATTTTTACTAGAGTGGGGGGTTTGTATTATCTTAGTAAATTTAATTTGGTTTAATAGATGTGCATATTTTGAAGGCTACTGAAAATCAACTGATGGACATGACCATCTGTAGTGGGCTGTATACAAAATGATGTCTTATGTTAACATGTCATTTATACATCAAACTCTTCTTTGTCCAACCCTGCTCCCTTTATTATCTCTAGACACTTGCAGTTTGGGCCATTTAAGAAATATTCAGGGAGTTACTCCTAGTGGTGCACAGGGTACCATATCGGATGCCAGGTATCAAGCCCAGGTTGACTGGGTGCAAGGCAAACACGTGACCTCTGTACTGGTGCTCACCCCTCCTTATATTTTGACCTCCCATCAAGGGAACCTCCTGCAGTCATTCTTAGCTGGCCAATGGATAGGTTATTTGAAACCAGTCGATTTAATACAGCTTAAGTCATACTTCCTGAAGATCACACTTGTAGGAGGGAGTCCTCCAAAGTGGTTATGTAGAGCATTTCTTACTCTGTGCCTTGAAAATATCCTGGTGATGT
>JAJIBD010038467.1:0-30769 GCA_021461705.1 Cryptotis parvus
AAGTATATCAATAAAGATAATGAAACCTGAAAGTCATATGCTTATGAATGAGTCATTCAAATGAGTCTGAACCGCATCAATCCTAAGGTAGTTCACATTTGGAAGTGCAGTACAGACTTCATATATAATCTTTGTTTTCCACATTTCCTTGGAGTATCTCCCTTAATGTCAAGATTGTAACACTATCCATCTATTAGGTTTTGATAAGATTTGGTGCTATTGCCCAAGATGCTACTAACAAAGCCTTCTGCTTCTTCTTAGGGCATATTTTTTAATTAATATTTTATTATACCGCCGTTAGATATATAATTACAAAGATGTTCATGTTTGGGGGTTTCGGTCATACAGTGTTCCAGCACCCATCTCTCCACCAATGTCCCCGATTCCCTCCACAATCCCCTAGCCTGCCTCTATGGCAGGTTCTTTATCTCTTTTCTCTCTTTTCTCTCTCTCTTTCTCTCTTCCTTCTCTTACCTATGTGGATTGTAGTACATACATTTAGAAGTTATCATGTGTATCTTTTTGCCTGTATTTACTGCTCAGTTCTAGGTTGGCATTAGCCCTTTCAACAATTATTAGCACACTGTTCCCTTCTCTGTCTTATCTAACCTCTGATTCCCTTGTGTTTATGGTAATTTCCACCTTTGACAAGACCTCCTGATCCACGTTTTGCCTGACCTTGGATTTTGATATCATAATATATACATACACACACATATATACATCATAATGTATATACAGACATATATTATACATTATGATATAATGTATGATATATAATGTATATATACACTATATATCATATAATGTATATATTATTATATATATTATTGATATAATGTATATACATTATATAATGTATATATACATTATGATACCAAAATATATATGTATTTATTTATGTCATGCAAATAAATGCAGTCATTCTATATCTTTTTCCTTCTGACTAATTTCACTCAACATGATCCTCTCCATGTCCATCCATTTATAGGCAAATTTCATAACTTCATTTTTTCCTAACAGCTGCATAGTATTCTTTTGTGTAGATGTACCACAGTTTTCTTTATGCAGTCACCAGTTCTCAGGCATACTGGTTGTTTCCAGGTTCTGGCTATTGTGAATAGTGCTGCTATGAAAATAAAAGTGCAGATGTTGTTTCTGCTGTGTTTTTGGCTTCCCAGGGTATAGTCCCAGGAGAGGTATGGCTGGGTCAAATGGGAGCTGTTTTTTAGGATGAGTCTACACCACCACTAAGAAATACAGGAAAAAGTGTCACAGCTTGAGTCCCTTCCAGTGGCGTCCTTGTTCCTGGACTCTCTTGAAGGTGCATAGGGAATTCAGGTGTCCTTCATGATGCAGGAGGACAGAGCAGAGGCAGAGGAAGCTTCTGATCTGTCAGTGACCACAAGTATCTACTAAACCGTATCTGCGAAACTGCTTGGAAATCTTTCTTATCTGGGTGGGAAGAGCAAGCAACAAGCATCTCCTGAGATTGCCCAGATTTGGACTGGGTTCTAATGCAACCTCTAGGACTGACTCCTACAGAACAACACCCTCATTGCTTCCCACCAGATCCAGAACAGAATGGCTCTTCCGACTCTTTTTGTTGTTGTTGTTTCAGGGGCAGTGGTGCTCAGAGGCTGCTCTTGGCAGGGATGGGAGGACCAAATGGGTTTCCTGGGATTGAGCTGGGGTCAGCCACATCAAGGCAAATGCTGTATTATCTTCACTGTATTATCTCTTCAACTATTTTCTGACCTTTTTATTCTGTGTGATTGAAATCTACCTTGATTCTCTCCACACTCACACTTCAAATTAATTAATATCTAGAATTCCACCAGGCTTCCTATTCATTTGTTTTTAATTGTTTTCCTTTGGTTTTGTTTTTTTGGGGCCCACCCAGTGGTGAGCAGGGCTGAATCCTGACTCTGAGCTTAGTGATAACTCCTGGCAGACTCAGGGGACCATATGGGTACAAGGGATTGAATGTGTACCACAGGGGTTGCCCACGTGCAAGGCAAGTGCCCTGCCCTCTATACCACCTTTCTGGCCCTTTCTCTTATGTGAAGATAAAAACGTGCCAAGAAATTTTTGAAATTTCCACTTCCTTTTATCTCACAAATCCTAGACTTCAATATTATTATTTAGATGTAGGTTCAAAACACTAATTTGAATTTTAAAATTTTTAAATTGACTCAGCCGCTTCACTACCTAGTGCCAATCATCCAAGAGGCAAGAGTAGTTTCTCAATAGGTAAAAATGCACAAACATTCTCCTTAAGTTAAATTCCATAAAGCAGATTTGGCAATAGGGTCTTGAAGAAAGGTGCCTGGGAGAGGGGCAGTTATCAGGGGCCAGGAGACAGGGCGCAAAGGGAGCCCAGATAAGCCTGTATCAGGAGACCAGAGAAGCAAAGGGCGTCCAAACAGGCATCGGAACTGGTTCAGTCACTCCCTGGAGCAGCTCTGAGCCAGGCACACAGCTCACAAGTGTCCAGAGTTGAAGCAAAGTGGCAGGCATCAATTTGGGGGCTGCTCCATGTGGAGTGAGATAAAAATTTTTGCCTAAGGGAAGTGTGCTCTGAGCCTTGGGCAGGATAACTGGGGGCTCAGGTCTTTTGTGAAGAGGATCTGGGGTGGCAAACCACATCAAATTGGTCACAAAACTTTTACTTGCTCATCTTTGCTCTCTTCAGAGTTAACCTTTGACCTGGAACTTGGAGGTTTTGAAAAGTTGATGGAGATACCAATGAACTTAATGGCAGTACATCCAAGCTCAGATCCCTGCCCACCCTCACCAAATGTTATTTCTTCTGGGTTTCCTCTCATCCTTTTTAAAAAGAAACAAGAGAGCTGGAGTGATCATATAGCAGGTCAAATACTTGACTTGCATGTAGTCAACTGGGGCTCAATCCTTGGCATCCCATATGGCCCTAAGTGCCAAGAATTATCCTGAAGAGCAGAGTCAGGAGTGATACCTGAGCACTACCAGCGTGGCCTCTCCCCATCCCATACAAAAACAAAGAGAGAAAAATAAAGTAAATTAAAAAATTAATGCGATCTAATATCTCCCATATATTATTTTTGGTGGAGCAGAACACACCTCAGTGGTCTTGGGGACTTTTCTCAGTGCTCAGCGAATTTTGTGGTGCCAAGGATCACATGGGGTCTCCTGCATTCATTCCAGCTCATTGCACCATCCTCCAGGCCCCTCCCCTATTTTCTCTCATTTTTTATTTTATTTATTTTTTTCTTTTCTTGTTCTTTCAAGTTGTGCTCAGGCGCCCGGGGCTACTCACAGTGATATTTGATTAACCCGGCATAGTTCTATGCTAGGGTCCAAGGAGGTAGAGATCTGCAGCGCTTCACACAGAAATGCTCAAGGACCTCCTCCAGGGCGATACTGGTGATGCTCACAGAGTCATATCGTGCCAAGAATATGGACATGGCCCTGAATCAAGGCCAGCCATACAAAAGCATGCACCTTAACCACTGACCCATCTCCCCACTTCCTTCTCTACTTGAACGGAGCCCTTTTGTGACAGATAAAAATGATCTTCTTGCTTCACCCTTATCCTCTCCAGCTTTCTCAACTCTTCTTGTTTCAGCAGAAACTATGGCTTTTAAAACAGACCAAAAATTAAATTCGTGGAGGAGAGCTTTTTGAGTATGAGAGCATGTCTCCTAAGAAAGCGCTAATGGGAAAGATAATTACAGAATCCTGAAGCATGAGGCTTCCTGTTCTGATTGCAACAGAGATCAGACAGCTGCTCTTGGATATTTCTATAATTGAACTAAAAGGAAAATGTAAAATAAAATTTAGCCCAGTTCTCTTGGGTTCTCCATGTTTGCCCTTATTTTAAATTTGTCACACATCCAGATGAGGTATACTATTCAAGTAGTTACCACTTCCTTGCTTTTGTTTTCTAGGTAACAAAAACAAATGATAATTCAAATTTCATGATTTGGTTAAGTTGAATTGCCTCATGTAAACAACAAGTTCTGGAGGACCCAGGAGATGTACCAACTTTCTGATCTAGTAAGGTTATTAACATCCATATAGAGCTTTTACATGGAGATCATGGTAGTCAACAAATTATAGTAGACAATATATAAAATATGTGCCGTGTAGTCACACTAATCCAACAGTTTCTTCTTAAGTTGTTTAACTTGTTATATTCTATAAATAGCAACTTGATTGGCTGTAACCTAATATAAATAAATATGTTCAGAAGAACCAGAAAAAGGAAACTAAAGTCTACAGAAAATTAACTTCCCCAAAGAAGTTAGATGGTGAGAGACCTTGCTGATATCCACAATATTTCCCTTTAGGTTTTGCTACAGCTTAACATTAACCAGCATTTTAATTTATTTCCATAGTCAGAGCATAAATTTGGAATTCTGGTTAGTCAAATGCCAAAATGCAGTTCTCCAACTCAAGTTCAGGGAGTCACTGACACCTTATTTACAAAATGGCAACAATAAGTCTTGAAGCATAAGATATATATATATGTATATATATAAAGTATCTATCTTATAGTACATAATAAATAGATATTTTTATTTTCCAGGAGGAAAAGTTCTATTTTCAGTTTTGCAAACAATATTACATTGCAGCATTATTTAAAATCTTCATCAAATTTCTGTGGTGTGTAATCCTGTTCACTATAGTATCATGCATACATCATTTGAACACCACCCACTGCCAGAGTATCTACTCCCCTCACTAAGATCCCAAAGAACCCTCCTGATCAATATTCATTCCCAGCTCCTCTGCAGACCCTGTTCTGTTGACTAACTCTCAGTTCCATGCCCTTGGCCGTTTGTTTCTCCCTTATTGTGTATCTTTAAATCCCACATATGAAAGCTTATTCTGTATGTATCTCTTTTGACTTATTTCCCTCAGTATGATAATCTTTAGTTCCATTCAAGTAGTAGAAAATTTAGTAATTTTGCCCTTCCTTACAAACACATGGTATTCTGTTGTGTAAAGATACATCTGTAGCTAGGCATTTGGGTTATTTCCATATCTTTTGAGATAATACTAAATCTTTTAGGTCAACTCAGTGCTCAATTTTTTTCCCATTGGTCTGTAGTTCTATTTTAAGTCCACTATGGTGCCGCTTTTATTTTAACTTTGGAGTACAGTTCATGAGTTACGTTGGATTACAGGAAAAAACATCCAACACTATCTAAACATGGAGAGAGGAAATGAACAGAAACTTTCTCCTCCAAAAAAATTCAAATGGCTAAAAAAGGCACATGAAAAAATGCTCCACATCATTAATCATAAGGGAGACATAAATCAAAACAACAATGAGGTATCATCTTACACCACAGAGACAGAAGCACATACAATAGAACAAGAACAACCAGTGCTGGCATGGATGTGGGGAGGAAGGGAACCCCACTCATTGTTGGTGGGAATGCCAGCTGGTCTAGTCTTTTTTGAAAAACAATATGGGAATTCCTCAAAAAACTAAAAATTGGGCTTCCATTTGGCCCAGAAATACCACTTCTGGAAATAAGCCCTGGGGCAAAAAAAAAAAAAAAACAGAAAAAACATCATCTGCATTTCTTTGTTCATTGAAACAATATTCACAACAGCCAGAATCTGGAAACAACCTGAATGCCTGAGGAAGAGACGACTGCATATAAAAACAACAACAACTATGGTACATCTACACAGTGGAATGCTATGCAGCCATTAGGAAAAATGAAGTCACGAAATTTTCTTATAAGTGGATGGACATGGGGAGTATCGAGAGGACAGATATAGACCATTAATTTGTAGGATATATATAGATATCCAAGGTCAGGGAAGGAGGGGCCAGGAGAACTGGTCAAAGAGTATCTTGGGAGTGAAGGGAAGTTAGGATAGAGAAGTTACCAGTATGACAATGATAGTTAGTAGTGATCATTTTGAAAAGAACTGAGTGTTGGAAGTAGGTAAAAGAATATACCTGACAATCTTTCAGTGTCTATATTGCAAACCATAAGGCCCAAAGGAAGAGAGAGATAAAGATAGAGAGAGTTAGAGAGAGTGAGTGAGAGATAGAAAAGTGCCTGACATAGAAGCAGGCAGGGATGGGGAGTGGGAGGAGTAACTGGGGCCTTGGTAGTGGAAAATTGTGCACTGGTGAAGGTTCTGGTGATGGAACATTGTATGACTGAAACCCAATCATGAATATCTGTAATGTGTAGCTCACTGTGATTCCATTGAAAATGTGCCACATTCAAACTTAAAAAAAAAATAAACAGAGGAAAAGATCTTTTAAAATAAGGTGGAAGGAGAAGCTGGTAAACCTCTGGCATCACAACCACAGACACTTTCAAGGTCCCGACTCCAAAGCTCGGCAGAGCCAAACTCGACAGAATAGTTGAGTTCAAGCCCAGGTATGCATGACTCAGTGATCAAATCCATCAGGTTTCCTGAGGAGCTGAAGCAGGGTGCCCTCCCCCAACTCAATGTCCTCTGGCAAGGCCTGGTGAGTCTGCCTAGAACTGCGACCAGCTGGGACCATAAATGGGGAGGTCCCATGTACCCCCTGTGGCTCACGGGCATAGAGGGCCACACGTTATCTCAAACCCTAGTAAATTCATCTAATTGGTATCCCATCACATTTTCTAGAAATGAAGTGTGTGCGGCACAAGGTGATGTCTGGGGGGCCTCCTCAGTAATTTCCTGTACAGTGGACTCAAATGGCATAATGGAGATTTGAGGATCTCCATTGATTTTTTGTCTTATACCATATTCATCGACTGTATTTAGAGAAATAGCTCCAACAACCAGTATAGAACGGATTGTCCAGTGTAAGAATAGGAAAAGCTCAATATTCATTGAGATATATGTGAAATAAGTGTTGTCAGTAGCTGAGACAAGCATGGGGCAGAGCTGCTACTGGCTCTCACTGTGCCCAGCTGCTCATGAGGCGCCTGGGAGGGGGAAGGCAGGTTCTAGCCCTGGCCCGCCACCCCAACAGAGCCCCACAACAAGCCAGACGACCCCCATTCCATGAGGACCTCCATTTTCATTTGTAAGTCCAGGAAAGCCAGCCAATTGCAGAATGTAAGTAAGATGCACCAGATATCTAGTGGGAGCATCCTGATCTCTGTTTGTTCTTCTTTGCTCTTCCCCAATTATAGCTGTAAACCAGGACCTTCACCTCATTTTCTTGCTACCCACTAGCCCCCTTTCTAAGAAACCACTAGTCAGTCCCACATCGGCCACCTGCCCCTTCCAGACAGAGGGTCACATTCTAGTGGTACTAATCACACCAGTGAGAGGACAAATAATTTTTGTCCTTTAACCCCACTTCAATCCGGCCCAGGTATGCTGATCAGAGATTCACAGACATGGGGCAGAGCTACTACCAGCTCTCCTGTCCAGCCGCTCACGAGGCACCGGGAGGGGAGGCGGGTTCTAGCCCTGGCCCGCCACCCCACCAGAGCCTCGCAACAAGCCAGATGATCCCTCCACTCCATGAGGGCCTCCATTTTCCACATCTGGACCTCCCTCTCATCAGAAATCCATCCAGCAGACAAGCCTATCACAGCCCGGCTGGCGCGTTACACTGCGACCACGCAGTTCATCAATAAATGCTGTGTTTAGAGGTGACTACAAGAGTATGCCACCCGCCACGGCAAGCCTGGCAAGCTGCTTGTGTCGTATTTGATATGCCAAATACCAGTAACAATTATGTTAGGTCATTCCTGTGACCTAATATAATGGTTTGAGACTCTTTGTGTTCCTGGAGTGAGCAGATGCCCTTGGGCTCTACTAGCATGAGACAAGACATATGGAGATGTTACTGGAGCCCTGGAGCCGCTCGAGCAAATTGATGATGAATGAGAAGATAGTGATAGTGATAGTAGAACACCACTTAGCTCTCATCTTTGGGAACTAAGTGGGGTTCAGTATTTGATTTTAGATATTCAAATATGTGGGGCAGATATTCTGCTAGTCCTCCCCATGCCAGGCTAACTCCAGAGGCCTGGAGAGGGCCAGGTTTAGGAAGTCCCGTCCCAACAGAGCCCCAGCAGCCAAAGCTTCCATGCTCCACAACCACTGCCATGCTCAAGGCTGAACTTCACTGCCCCACCCATGAGTTAGTCGGTTGAAAAACTCAGGTGCATATCTGAGTACCTGAAAATCTTTCAGACATTTTGTGTCTGAAGTCTCCAGGCTTTCATAGGAGTCAGGAATGGGTTCCCTCCCCCATCTCCTTGTTCTTCCGGAAGGCCTGGTGGTAATGCCCAGGCCCCAAAGGCAACAATCAGTCATAAATTTAACTCCAACTTTATCACCCAGTTACGTCTTTGGAATTCTTCAAACTCAAATTCTCAAATTCTAGTATGCTGATACACCAAGTAGCACATCACATTTAATAGATGTAAGCATAAGCGAGCAATAACAAAATATATACTCACAATGCCTATTTTGTAGAGAGCGTATCAGTAATTTCTTACAAAAGGGCTTACTGGCTTAAAGACTGAGGTGGAGCCTCAGTCATTATTCTTCCTCTACTGGCTGGAAAACTCTAAGAAAATTATGTTACCCTTTGTGCCTAACTATCCTCATCTATCATGGTTATGTCACTAAAACTTGCCTCATAAGTAATATGTGATATATATATATATATATATATATATATATATATATATATATATATATATACATGTATCACTATATCACATTTAGGTATTATGTTAACTGGTTCACTATCACTATCTTCCCGTTCATCATCTATTTGCTAGAGCGGGCACCAGTAATAACTCCATATGTCCTGTCTCATACTAGTAGAACCCAAAGGCACCTGCTTGCTCCAGGAACATAAAGAGTCTCAAGCCATTATATTAGGTCCTAATGACCTAATATAAATGTTACTGGTATTTGGCATATCAAATATGACCACGAGCAGCTTGCCAGGCTTGCCGTGCGGGTGGCATAAAGCATTTATTGATGAACGCGCAGCCACTAGCGGCCGCACAAGCCGGGCTGTGATAGTCTGGTCTGCTGGGTGGAGTTGTGACTAGAGGGAAGTCCGGATGTGGAAGATGGCGGCCCCCCATGGAGTTGGGGGGGTCGTCTGGCTTGTTCTGAGGCTCTGCTGGGGTGGCAGGCCAGGGCTAGAACTGGCCATGCCTCCCGGGCGCCTCATGAGTGGCTGGGCACATGGAGGCAAGGAGCAGCTCTGCCCCATGTCTGAGAGTCTCTGGTTCAGCATACCTGGGCCGGATTAAAGGTCTACAAGCTACATGGAGCTCCAGCATTTTGCTTATTTCATGATGTCACTGACCATATACTTCCCATTCATTAACTGGTTATATTAATTTATTATGAGTTACTTTAGCTTATGTGAGTTAATATTAAATAGGTCCAAGATTTTAATATTTGACAGCATTGTTCTTCAATTGCAGTGTCTTCATTTGCCTGAATTTCAGACCATAAACTATGTGGAAATAGGATCTGTGGCGCGTTCAATTCTGATTTCTCAGTAGGAGAGTTGGTACATAGCTGGTGCTTAGCAAATGTTTGATCAATGGTTAAATGAACAGATTTTTGTACTGTCTCCTAATAATTGCATTTATTTTTTTTAATTTTATTTTTATTTTATTATTCCCCCCCAAATATTATTACACCATTTTAGACATACAATTGAAAGATGCTCATGTAGAGTTTTGGTTCTACAGTGTTCCAACACCCATCCCTCCACCCAAACCCATCTCCCATCACCAATGTCCCCACCTCCCTCCCCCTCCCACACCTCAACTACTTGGTGGGTTCTGTATGTCATTTCTCTCCTCTTTATCTCTCCCTCCTGCCAAACTTTCCTGCTCTTCGTGGAATGCAGTGCATTAAAAGACATTACCGTTTCCACTATTTTTTATGGACCCGTGGCTGCAGCCACAGCGCAACCCTAGGCTCGAATTGGTTTTGCTCTGTTAATCTGGTCGTGAGGCAGTTTCCCAGCGTCGGACAGTGAAAATGGTGGCTAGTGTGATGGGGCGAGTCTCATCCGGCTGCTTCGGGACCCCCAGAGGTGATGGGCCCATTCCCAAAACCCATCTGCCCTCCTGGGGGCCCCCATAGTCAGCTGGGCCCGGGGCGAGCCGAGTTCCAGCCTCCCCAGCTCTTGTGAGGCTCTTCATGCTATGGCTGGCGGCCCCAGGGCAGCTCCTGGGGGGGGCCACCAGGCTCGACAAAATGGAGGGGGAATGGCCGACCCCCTGACTCCATCTGACGAATTCCCAGTGATTCCCGCTTCTGGGAGCCGCCTACCTGGGCTCGAACTGGTTTTGCTCTGTTAATCTGGTCGTGAGGCAGTTTCCCAGCGTCCGGACAGCAAAAATAGTGGCTAGTGTGATGGGCGGAGTCTCATCCAGCTGCTTCGGGACCCCCAGAGGTGACGGGTCCACTCCCAAAACCCATCTGCCCTCCTGGGGGCCCCATAGTCAGCTGGGCCCGGGGCAAGCCGAGTTCCAGCCTCCCCAGCTTGTGAGGGCTCTTCATGCTATGGCTGGAAGCCCCAGGGCAGCTCCTGGGAGGGGCCCAATAATTACATTTATTAACAGAGTTGTATTATTTCATGGATAATAAAAACTTGGATGATTTGTGGTGCTTGAGAAGTAACACCTGTGAGAATGATTTTCAGGGCTGGATAGCTATCACTGTGTTGCCATTAGGGCTGACACCAGCATTAAGACAGAGTAGGTATAACTAAGTGGGGATCTAAGCACTGGGACACCATCAGGCTGAAACCAGCACCTGGACACCATCAGGGTGACACCAGTACTGAGACACCATCAGGGCTGAAGCAGCAACTGGACACCATCAGGGTGACACCAGCACTGAGGTACCATCAGGGTGAGCACCAGCACTGGGACACCATCAGGCTGAAACTAGCACCTGGACACCATCATGGTGACACCAGCACTGGGACACCATCAGGCTGAAACCAGCACCTGGACACCATCAGGATGACACCAACACTGGGACACCATCAGGGTGACACAGCTCTGGGACACCATCAGGGGTGAAACCAACACTGGGACACCATCAGGGGTGACACCAGCACTGAGACATCATCAGGGTTGAAAGCAGCAACTGGACACCATGACAACAGCACAGGGGACACCATCAGGGTGACACCAGCACTGAGACACTATCAGGGCTAAAAGCAGCAACTGGACACCACCATCAGGGTGACACCAAAACTGAGGTACCATCAGGGTGACACCAGCACTGGGACACCATCAGGCTGAAACCAGCACCTGGATACCATTAGGGTGACACCCAGAACTGAGACACCATCAGGCTGAAACCAGCAACTGGACACCATCAGGGTGACACCAGCTCTAGGACACCATCAGGGTGACACCAGCTCTGGGACACCATCAAGGTGACACCAGCACTGGGGACACCATCAGGGTGACACCAGCAGCGGGACACCATCAGGGTGACACCAGCACTGGGACACCATCAGGGTGACACCAACACTGGGGACACCACCAGGGTGACACCAGCTCTGGGACACCATCAGGGTGACACCAGCACTGGGACACCATCACGGTGACACCAGCACTGGGACACCATCAGGGGCTGAAAGCAGCAACTGGACAACATCAGGGTGACACCAGCAACTGGACACCATCAGGGTGACACCAGCACTGGGACACCATCAGGGTGACACCAGCACTGGGACACCATCAGGGTGACACCAGCACTGGGACACCATCAGGGCTGAAAGCAGCAACTGGACACCATCAGGGTGACACCAGCTCTGGGACACCATCAGGGTGACACCAGCACTGGGACACCATCAGGGTACACCAGCCTTGGTACACCATCAGGGTGACACCAACTCTGGGATACCATCAGGGTGACACCAGCTCTGGGACACCATCAGGGTGACACCAGCTCTGGGACACCATCAGGGTGACACCAGCTCTGGGACACCATCAGGGTGACACCAGCTCTGGGACACCATCAGGGTACACCAGCCTTAGGACACCATCAGTGTGACACCAGCTCTGGGACACCATCAGGTGACACCAGCACTGGGACACCATCAGGGCTGAAATCAGCACCTGGACACCATCAGGGTGACACTGGCACTGAGGCGCCATCAGGGCGACACCAGCCCTGGGACACCACAGGGTGAAACCAGCACTGGGACACCATCAAGGTGACACCAGCTCTGGGACACCATCAGGGTGACACCAGCGCACAGGGACACCATCAGGGGGGACACCAGCACAGGGACACCATCGGAGGGGACACCAGCACTGGGACACCATCAGGGTGGGCGCCAGCACTGGGACACCATCAGGGTGACACCAGCCCTGGGACACCATCAGGGTGGCGCCAGCACTGGGACACCATCAGGGGTGACACCAGCCTCTGGGACACCTCCAGGGTGACCCCAGCACTGGGACACCATCAGTTTGACACCAGCACTGGGACACCATCAGGATGACACCATCATTTAGGACACAATGAAGGCTGAAACCAGCACTGGGGCGCTATCAGGGTGACAAGAGCACCACATAGGTGGCACCAGCTTTATGACTTAGTGCAATGTATTCACATGCCACTCGCAGGCTTCCGAGTTGCTTCCCTGTATGTGCTGCAGAAGACAAGAAAGCCCGAATTCCTGATCACGAGCTAATGGACTGCTTAGCACCACCCAGTCCATTAGGGTTGGTGGCTAATAAGCAGCAGCTGGTGGCTGGTTTGGTTGCTGATAGATAAGCTTAGGGACAGCAGCGCCACCTGGCTGGTTTGGCGGCTGCAGCGTCTTTGGAGGCCTGGTTCTGATCCTCTTTTGAATATTGGCTCGCATTCCTCCCCGTGAGTCCGCATGCCAGCTCTGCTCTTCCTCCTCCCCGTGAGTCCCACATTCCAGCCCTGCTCTCCCTCCTCCCCGTGAATCCCGCATGCCAGCCCTGCTCTCCCTCCTCCTCCTGGCCGGACTCAATCTGCTTCTCTCTTCCCCTGCCCTACGCAACAATCGCTCAAGTTAACTAAAACGCCAAGCAGAAGAGCACAGCTCAGTGCAGCTGCTGCGCTGGGTTGGATGTTGATCTCTCCTCAAAAGGAGCTGTGCCCATGAGGGATAAATGTGCGGGTTTCACAGCTTCTCTGCGCATCGAAGCTCCCGATCGCAGGTCACACCCAGGGCTGTGAGCGCCTGCTGTACACTCCGTAAGAAGATCCACGGGGGGCCAGCACTGTGTCGTGGACACTACAACCCTGAGTGGCGGGTGTTCTCAATTTCGGCTGCACACGCCAATCACCTGGGAAACAGCAGTTGTTTGATGCTCCGGTTACACCCTAGGCCAATTAAATTAGAATCAGTTGGGACTGGGTCCAGGCATGAGTAATATTTTATCTGCCAAGATGATTGCAGTGTGCAGCCAAGACAGAAATCCCTGCCTCCAGGCAGTGTGTGACCACAACAGTTCAGCGCACCTAATCAATTTTTCTGCTTCTTTTGCCACAACATGGTTCATCTGGAAAGTTTTGCTCACCTCTGCTAAATCATTGGTATGGTTTCGAAAATTAGGACTTGATTTAGAACACCAATTACTCCTAATTAAAAGAGAGAAAAATAACTGAATTCTGCGGTTAATGTTACTATTCAAACAGGCATTTATACGTTAAATAAAGGTTGTGTGGGAGCAAGTCAAGCTAACATAACAGATGACAAAATAATAAAAATAAAATAAAATAAAATAAGGAGCTCTTATTCAATTCAATAATTCAATGTCTTCAAACTAAGTTTTTTTGTTTGTTTGTTTTTTGTTTTTGTGAGGCATCTTCGCGCTTGATGGTGCCGTCACCTAGAGGCCAAATGTGGCATTGCGGCTCGTCCTTTCTCCTGAAAAATTCCACTCTTGGACCAAGCTTCCCACCCCCTCCCCAACACCTACAGCAGGCATACCTTCTTCCAGAAGGGGTTTGCTACTGACTTCACTGAAGGCGAGCTTTTACTTCCCTGGATACTTAGACCCAATGACGTTCTAAGCAGTCTTGGCTCATTTAAAGAAACTAACATGAGTATCTACAATAGGTTGCTGGGCTTAAATATGAAAGTTGCTGGTAGACCAAATTGTGCCTCTGTGCAGAAAGAAAATATTCATTAAAAATAATACTGAAAATATGTTTATTAATCATGTAATTAAAAACTGTTAAGTATCTAGATTACACTAAAATGTCAGTGTTTCATAGATGAATCCATTAGGAATGCCACCTTGTGGGGCGCCGCGGGGTCCCTGACAGTGCCGTGAGCGAGTTCCCTTCTACCTCCGAAGCCGGCAGGGAATGGATGAAGACTCAGGAATGCGATGCAGTTTTAAAGGACTTTATTATCACGAGGTTCCAATATACAATCCAAGAGCAGGGAAAACCTCCGGACTTTGGGTTCCCAGCTAGGCCCCAGCCAGGTGTAGGCCAAGATGGCTGCCACCACGTGTTGAGGCCCAACAGAGAATGGAGAGGATGGAGAAGCAAAACACCAAGGAAGCTGAAATGGCAAAAGGGGAAAAAAAGAGAGCTTCTTTTCTTCTTGCAGCTTATTTTATAGCTAGAAATCCGCCCAAACTCCCCAGCCCAGCCCATTCTGGGCTGGGCTATCTAAAAGATGAAAACAGGAAAATAGCTCTCTATAGAATGTAGCAACTTCAGGGAGACCATTGGGTTTTTTACAAGGACCCCAGAGCTAATTAAAATCCTCCTAGCAGAGCTGGGAGAAGCTATAAGCTAAATGTAACCCTGGCAGGGAAGGATCAAATGCCCTCAGGTAATTTCTCCCAGCACCTCACCTAATGTCTTGAGCCAAGATCTGCCTGGAATTGCCTTTATAGGGTAGAGAGGGGGTTTCTGAGTGGCATGTCTCTGTACCAAGAGACTAATACTAATGGCAGTTAAATATTTCTCCAAGCCTTCACAAGAGTCTAGTCTGCTTCACAGTAGTTTTTTTTTTTAGTTGTCTTTGAGGTTATCAGGGAGGCATGCTTACTTGCTTGGAGGCAAACAGCATTTCTCTCTGGTCTAATTACTTAGAGATCCAATGTGGCCAGGCAAATATGCTGGTAAGATCTAGCTAGTCCCACGATGATTGTGGTAGCATGAGAGGAATATTTATACCAGCCAGTACAGAATACATGGTCCAGATAAGATTGCCACATTCAGACTATCCCCTGTCTATGAGTGACCTGCAGGAGGCAATCCAGGGCAGATGCAGAGGCCTAGGCTTTTTAGGTGTCCTGCAACACCACCTGCCTTTGTTTTTAACCCAATTACTCTTTGGATGTTATTATTGTCCTTTTTAGCAAGACACTGTGACAAACACCATGGAATTAGCCCTCTCCATATCTACTTGTCTCTTCCTACTAACAGAATCATTATGCTCCAAGCAAAAATGTCTTTAAAAATCTCTGTCTAGAGGGGAAGTGAGAGAAAGAGCAGAGAGTATGGAAGGAAAGATGTTCTGCTGGCTTTGGCTTTCTCTGTCCTCCCCTCCCCTCAGCCTCTCTCCCTCCCTCCCTCCCTTTCTATAAAAGAATAAGATTGTAAAAAAAAGTACTCCTAACTATTTAAGGAAATTTATACTATGAAGAATAGAAATAGTATCAACCCTTTTGTGATTACATTCATTTCCAAAGATAAGAGAAGTTTTAAAAAGTAACAACCTTTCCTTTAGAACATAAGCCAAAAAGTGGGGGGAAGAAAAGAAAATGCAAGATACACCCCATCATACAGGACAGAGGCTTATTTAGTGGTGCTGGGCTCCTATATTCCAAAGAGAGAAAGAGTATCCAGGTTCACTCTCAGTAAGTGTCTCTGGAAATGGCCAAGGGGAATTTTCCTTACTTTGAGCAGTGAGATCTAAGCTTCTTATTTCTCCTCCTGGATTTGTCCTTCCAGGGGCCTCTGGCAACTGGGTCCTGCCCTTTGCTTCCATAGACTTCTCTCAGCTCCAGGCAAATGCTTGTGGTGGATAACGCAGGAACAAAGGGAGCACAAGGAACCCCTGGGCCCTTCTCAGAGGGTACATTCATAAAAAAAATCTCTGTCTAGGGGCCAGAGCAAGAGCACAGTGAGTAGGGTGTTTGCCTTTTGCGCGCAGTCAACCTGGGTTTGATCCCCGCTTCCCCTATGGTCCCCTAGGCACCACCAGGAGTAATTCCTGAGCTAAAAGCCAGGAGTAACCCCTGACTGAGAGTTACCAGGCGTAGCCCAAAAGCAAAAAGAAAGTTTGCCGTCTAATCCCAGATTCCTGCTAGCACTCTATCCTGCAGTTAGGGTCTCCATGTGAAATGGTTCCCACAGGTGGAATGTAAGTGATGGAATTTGTGATGCTGTAATTTCCTCCTGACAAATACCCACTTTTTGCGTCCTTCCAACTGGCCGCAAGGTCAGAAGTGCTGAGAACATCTGGGCCAGCAAGTACTAAGGACAAGGAGTCTGGAAACTTCCTGTTTTCTTCCAATTCCTCCTCATTCTCTTCCTTCTTTTCTCATCTTTCCACCCCCACTCTCCTCCTCTTTATTTTCTCATTCTCTTTTCCCTTCCCCTTCTTTTCCGTCTACTTCCCCTTCTCATTCTCCTTTTAGCTCCTTCTTCCTTTCTCCTCCTCCTTTCTCCTCTCTATCCCTCTTTCCCTCTCTGTTCATGTAAGACATGGACACATGAACTGTCAGGATGTGGACTCTCAACAGAAATCCAGCCGCTTCTCAATTTTGGACTTCTCAGCCTCCAGTGCTCAGAAAATCAAGGTTTGTTTGAACTACTTAGTCAGTGCTATTTTATTATTATAAGCTGAGCAGATTATAAAAACTCTGCCTGACTGAGTCAGTGTGTTTCTCTTCTGAATAAATTCTTCACTGATGCAACATGTGAGCCACACAGATAATAGAAAGTTGTAGATAATAGGATAAAATGTGAATTTTCAGGACAGCTAGATCTGCCCCACTTTAAGCTGATTTTTGGAGAAATATTTTACTTGTAAGTTAAAGACCTAATTGTGCATAGACTCAGAGTTTTTTCAGTGATAGTACAAGGAAAATTCAGAAGGTGTGGGTTTAGCAATCAATGCCCACACCTGTATGTTGGCTCCACCCGCGGTCACCGAAACTGACAGTGTCTGAATAAATAGGTAGCCTACTGCTGGGGTGAGATCTCTATCCATCGGAGGTGTAGAGATAAGAATTCGCAAGTAGAATGGAAGCACTGTGGGTCACTGCTCTTGCTGGCGAGTGACCGAGCAGCAGAACAGAGCCTCCTTTTACTGACATACAGGTACAGACGATCCCTGACAGAGAATGAAGAAGTCAGGGAGTCAGATGTGCAGACCACCATACATGTGTTTTCACAAAAGCCCACCACTCACATTCCTGGACACAAGCATAAGGAGGCAGATGGATGCTTAACATTCAAACTAAAGATAGTGAGACTATGGATGTGTAGGCGAGGAGAGGCTTAAGGGTGTGTGCTATGGATAATGTCTAACTAGTGATGGTGAGTAACTAGCAAGGAAGAAGCATGCCTGTACTTTTCCAGAGGGTCACACTCACAGGCGTAAGCCTGCCCAGTAATATGTAGTAAGGTTCTGCCTCTTGCTTTTGAGGCAAGGGCACTGCCCTAAGACTCATACAACCTCTCTGGTTTTATACCAACGACCACATCTTTTGAACTTACTATCATTGAAAGACATGAATATAGAGCAGTAAGGTCTGACAATGAAGCAGTTTCTATTTTCTGAGGAGTGGGGTTTGGCTTCATTGGCTGTGCTTAGGTTTACTCCTGACTCTGCTCAGGAATCACTCCTAGTGGACTTGAAAAGGCTCTATGCGGTATCAGGATCAAACCTGGAGTCAGCTACATGCAAGACAAATGCCCTCTCAGGTTTACGCTTTCTCCAGCCCCAGAATACAGTTTTCTACTGTGCCTGTACCTGACATTGCACAAGATGCCTTTGTGCGTAGGTCTGTACTTGGGGCCTCTGGTTCAGGGAGTCTGCTTGCTGCTTCCTGACTCCAAGCAGAAACCTTTCCTGCCAGGGCTAAGGCAGCACGTGTTGAGAAGGTGGTATTGGGTTCCCAGACATCCCTTCAGGCTTTGGGCTAGATGCAAAAGGCAAATTTGCTGGTGAAAAACTGAGAGGAGTTGTTTTCCTCCGATCTTATTTCACATTGCTGCGGCACCTAAGTTAAAATGAGAAGATGTGTGGAAAATGGAGACCTGCAAGTCAGAGCCAATATCTCAAACATGAGATGCAAACATCTCTTAACATGATCGCATTGCTAAAAGTTCTCACTCTCTCTTTAAACGAGCCGTGTTTCTTTTATTGTATCTGTACGAAGTCATTGTAATTTCCAAAGCTGTTCACAACAAAGTTGTAGATATACAATGTTCTAACACCAATCCTACCACCAGTGTCAACGTCCCTCCACTATGTCCCTGGCTCCCTACCACTCCCCTGTATCATAGAAACTAGGGATCAAACTGAGCTGGCAGGGATGTGCTGAAAAAGGAAAGTGGGACCTCATGGGAGTCTGGTCTAGTCAATCCCTATGAAAAACAGCATGGAGATTTATCAGAGAAAGATAAAACTGTGTTTGTAAAGAAATATCAAAAACTAAATAAATATCAAATAGAAACATCAAACACTAAATAAATATCAAACACTTCATCATGTATCCAAATCTAACAAAAGCTGAATCGCCAAAGTAGCTGAATCACCTAATTTGTAAGCTTGGTAGATGAGTTTTGAAGTTAATCTAGCCCTCAGCAGGACACTGTATCCATGCCTTCCTCACATGTTGCCATGGAGTACAATAAATAAGTGGGTGACCCAAATTTAGCTCATCAAGAACGTTTTCACTTCTGGAATGTAGAGTCCACCTCAGCAGCATGACAAATCCTGGCCTGCTGCCTGTGTCTCATTCTTCCATCCTACAAGTGGAAACATATATCTTCTCAAGAGGCACCCTGAAGCCAAGTGAAAACACACACACACACACACACACACACACCCACACACACACACATAAAGATGCCTGTCCTTCAGCTCAGCTCAGCCCTGAGGTGCGTGTAGCAAGGCTCAGGAAGATATCCTGTTTGTAGCAGGAAGGTGGTGCATGAATGCCAAAAAGCCAAAGGGTGAAGTGTGGTAAAACAGTTTTCTACCTTTGCCCATTACTAGTAGAGCTCCAGTTTTGTACAAATAAGCAATGTATCTGAGATTAGGAAAAAGCAAGACTGATCGTTTCCCATTTGACCGGAATGCGCTGTTGTCCCTGACAGTGTCAGGACAGAGGTTCTCTACCTCAAGGACGCCAGGGAACGGATGAAAACTCATGAGTCTGGCACAGTTCAAAAAGGCTTTAAATGGTACAAAAGCTCTTCCACTTAATAATCAATATAATGAAAGAACTCTCGCTCTGGTCCAAACTTAGACCCCACAAAAGAGCCTAAGTCTCCCACCAAGAGAATGGATCTCACCCTAGAGAGTCCTACCCAAAGAAGGAGCAAAAGGCCAAAGGGGCCTCAAGTCAGAAGTCAGTCCCCCAATATACACAAAGTAATCCTATCTGTATTTTTCCTCCGATCTTATTTCACATTGCTGGCACCTAAGTTAAAATGAGAAGATGTGTGGGAAAATGAGAGACACTGCAAATCAGAGCCCCGTCCATCAACAAAGAGATGCGAGAGTAACATCAAGAAAGAACCTAAACAGATTGTAAAAGGGTGGTGCCACACCTATTACAGGTATAAATCAAGGTTATAATCAAAAATAATCCCTTCTACTAAGATTATCTCTTGTGCTAAAACACTGAGGAGAGAGAGTAAGCTGGTATAAAGTAATACATCTTAATTTCATGGGCTTCATAGAATTTAGATGGTACCCAAAAGGTCCTTCTTATTATATCTACACCAGCGTGATTCTGAATATCTTGTTCTCTGCATACTGAAAGGGTCACACTTGCCTGCTTAGAGAGCAAACTAGCATGATCCTTCCTATAATCTTCCTATAGTCTCAACGTAGCCAGGGTGGTAGTCTCCTGGTAAATTCTAACTAGCCCACACTGGATGCAGTGGGTATAAGAGGAGCTGTGGCCAATCTAGAAAACATAGAAGTTTTAGTTGATGTATAAGTCAGAAGGTATTCAGAGTCAAGGTGACTTCTGTAACTGCCACACCCTCTAGCAGTGTTAGCATAGACGAGAGATCTCATTAGAATGAACCTTGGCTTAAGTAGATTAAGCTGTGATTGGGTAATACAGCAAAGCTCCCAGACTAGCTAAACCTGTCATCCAACATTTACTACTGGGAGGCAAAAAAAATTATGACTCATCTTTAATGACCAAGGCAGTGGTGGGTGAGTGTATGACAAAGAGAAGGAAGACATAAGGGAAGAAATTACAGGAGAGATGAGAAGAAAAAGAAAAACCAGGATGAGGGAGGAAGGTCATAGGGTGGGATGTAAAGCATGCAATGAAGAGAAAGAGAGAGATCTGTAGCTCCGCATCCAAGGAATAACAATAAATACATTACCAGAGATGACTCACTAAAATAATTAGATTAGTGCTTCAAGTTTTTGTGATACACCTTTGCTCTTTCTGCTATTGTATGGAAAATGACCTATGCCTGAAGTGCACTGTAATGGGAAGTAACCTGTGAAATGTTTGCCTCTAAGTGCACTGTCAATGAGAAATGATCTATGCGGTGTTTGCCTGTGTGCACTGTCAATGGGAAATGACCTGTACAGTGTTTGCCTGTAACTGTACTGTCAATGGGAAATGACCTGTGCAATGTTTCCCTGTATGTGCACTATCAATGGGAAATGACCTGTGCAGCAATTGCCTGTAAGTGCACGGTCAATGGGAAAAGATCTGTGTGGTGTTTGCCTGTAAGTGCACTGTCAATGGTAAGTGACCTGTAAGTGCACTGTCAATCGGAAGTGACCTATGTGGTATTTGCCTGAATGTGCACTGTCAAGGGGAAATAACCAATGAGGTGTTTACCTGTATGTGCACTGTCAAGCTCTCTCCAGAGTCAGATCAGAGAACTTGAGCCCACCTATAGTTTGCAACTGACTCAGACAGGAGCTGCATTTTTCATCTGACAGACTAGTTGAGGCCCCAATGGGTATTACTAATGAGGACCTGATTTAAATTCTAAGATATGCCAGTGTACCATAGACTGTCCATTTATTTCCCAGTGATTGGTAGGTTCAGACACATTTTGCCTACTTCATTTATCTATTTCTGTTAGGGTCCAAAAGGAGTGTATATGAGCACTTCCTTACTTGTCACTGATCCTGGTTGGCAGCTGCAGGACCTGACATGTTATTTTAAAGTACCATAAGGGTCACTCCCAAGGAGAGACAGGAATAGGCCCAAGCACCAAAAATATGGTTTGCCAACATTCCCCTCTCAAATTTAAATATTTATCTGGCACAGCAAAGATAAATTAATCCACCATTCTAACCTCATTCTCTATAGTTTAACTTAATATCCCAAAAAAAGGTAAACCTAAAGTTATGTTAGGTATGGATCACATAACAGTGCTCTTTCCACATTCCCACACAGGAGGGGACAAATGTAGTAACTCTAGGTATAATCACATAACAGCGCACACTCCTACACCAGGAGGAATAATGTAATTAGCTTCAGGAATGATCACATAACAGTCTCTTAACACACTCCTACACAGGAGGAATAATGTAATTAGCCCAGATGCGATCACATAATGGTGCTTTTTTTTTCATATTTTACACAGGAGGGGAACTAGTGTCTAGCTTTTAATTAGCTATGAATATTAATAAAATATATAAGAAGCTTTAGCTGTTACTTACCTTGTTGCAGGACACCCAAAAAACCTCTGCATATGCCCTGGATTGCCTCCTGCAGGTCACTTTGTAGATAGGGGGTAGTTTAAATGTGGCAGTTTAATCTGTTTATCTGACCATGTATTCTGTATCACTGTATCACTGTCTTCCCATTGTTCATCGATTGGCTTGAGTAAGCACTAGTAACATTTCCATTAGTCCTGTCACAAGCAAGTGCAACCCAAGAGGCATCTACTTTTGCACCAGGGACAGGAAGAGCCGGGAAACCATTCTTCAAGTTATGGAACTGAGGTCCATAATAGTTACTAGTCTTTGGCATAAAAGTAAATAAAACGGGTGCCAGGCTTATGTAGGTGGCATAGTCTCAGTAGAGAAGGCTCTCAACCCAAGCATTTACTGATGAAACTTAAAGGAGGAAGATCAGGTTTTATCTTGGATGGAGCTCTGAGGAACTATAGAGTCTGGATGTTGAGAATGACTAGTCACAAGATGTGTGGTTTGCTCTGGCTTCTTCTAGGCTTACTGGTATCAGTCAAAACATGTCTAGAACTGTTTACTATGTATAAATGTGAAAGGACTTGGGAAAGAACCTTATGCTAAATATGGTATCCTATAAAAATATTGTGCTGGCCGCATAAAGCCCATCAGAAGGAACCTGTAGGGTCTAGCATGGGTGGGTCTCTCTCTTCAGGGCCAAAATTGGCATGGAAGCGGAGGGAAGGGGCAGGGCCCAAAACTCCACTCTGGAGTCCGGCCAGCATGGTCTCTGCCCGCTCATGAGAACAAACCCTTGGAGCAATGTTGGACTCGGGCCGGGGAGGTGAGCCGGCCTACTCAGGAGGTCAGTATGTATTCTGTACTGGCTGGTATAAATTATTCTCTCATGCTACCACAATCTAAAGTAGGACTAGCTAGATCTTTCCAGCATAATTGCCTGTAGCCACTTGGATCTCTAAGTAATTAGACCAGAGAGAAATGCTGTTTGCCTCCAAACAAGCAAGCATGGCTCCCTGGTAACTCAGAGGCAACTAAAATACAAAACTACCATGAAGTAGGCGAGACTCTTATGAAGACTTGAAGAACTCCCTAACTAGCAGCATTAGTATAGTCTTTGGTACAGAGGCATGCCATATCACAAACCCCCTTCTCTACCCTATAAGACATTTCCAGGCAGATCTTGGCTCAAAACATTAGCATATAAAGGGTCTAGGTGAGGGTGCTGGGAGAAATTACCTAAGGACATTTGACCCTCCCTGCTTCCCATAATAGTGGGAGGTCTAAGTTGCGGGGGCATAAAACTAGCCTGCTTATTCTCTTGGGCTCTCTCTTTGTGGGCTCCCACTCTTCTTGTTAGTCTTGTCTCACTCTCTACAGGGCCTTAACAGGTGGTAGCCACCATCTTGGCCTACACGTGGCTGGGGTTCTAGCAGGGAATCCTAAGCACAGTGTTTTTCCTATTGCTGATTTGTATGCCTGAACTTATGATAAGTAAAGCATTTTAAAACCTGCACCAGATGCCTGAGTTTTCATCCATTTCCCCCACCAGCTTCAGGAGTAGGAGGGAACTCGCTTCCTAGCACTGTTAGGGACCCCCAGCAATGTGTCCCGCCATTACCTCACAGATTATACATAGTTACATAAATATATCTTGTTTGTGTAGCTTCTCAGGAATACTTTGTAATATGGCCTCTATTTAATACATTAGATAGAGAGATAGTAGAGTGGGTAAGGACCTTGTCCTGCATGAAGCCAACAAGGTTCAATCAACAGCATCCTATATGTCCTCCGAGTCCCACCAGGATTAATTACGGAGTGTAGAGTCATAGTTATTCAAGAGCATCACTGGGGATGCCCCAAAAGCCAAAAAATAAAGAATATTAAAATTACTTTAGGAATTTCCTCATATAATTCGAATATGCAGCCACTTTATGTTAGTATGCAGCCAGAGTTTAACTTTCTCAACTAAAAATTCTAAGACAGAATCAAAACTTAAGAAGCTCTTAGACAAGATATGTCGTTAAACTTGATTACTTGATCACTTGAATCCCGTTATTCATCGATTTGCTCGAGTGGGCGCCAGTAACATTTCCATTGGACCTATAGCGTGCCAATGTAGCCCAATGGCATCTTTTGGGGTCAGGAAAATAAACATTTCTGTTACTGGATTTGGCATATCGAACACGCATCGGACAACTTGCCAGGCTCTGCCATGCGAGCACCTATTCTCATTACGTCATTAAACTTACACAATTAAAACTTCACTGTTCTAATTGTGTTCAGTATCCACACATTTCACCAATAAATGCATGAGATGAGATGTGACTACAAGAGTATCCCACCCACGCGGCAGAGTCTGGTAGCTACCCATGTCATATTTGATATGCCAAATACTAGTAACAATTATAGACCTCCTTCCCATGACCTTATGGAATGGTTTGAGGCTCTTTATGTTCCTGGAGCAAGCAGATGCCCTTGGGCTAAACCAGTATGTGACAGGACATATGGAGATGTTACTGGTGCCCACTCGAACAAATTGATGAACAATGGGAAGACAATTAATACAAGTGATACCAAAGAAGCAATTGTGATCGAGAGAAAAAGAAAAGTACCTGCCTTAGAAGCAGCCTGGGGAGGAGAAGGAAAGGGGGGACATTGGTGTAGGGAAGGGTGTACTGGTGGAGGGATGGGTGCTGGACTACTGTATGACTGAAGCTCAATCACGAATAGATTTGTAATTGTATATCTCATGGTGGTATAATAAAATTAAAATAAATAAATGAAATAAATAGAGTAGACTAAATAAAAGCTTCAGGTTTTAGAAGATTTAAAAAATTTTGGATCACCCACAATGTTAAGGATTCTGTATCAAGGATGACTCCTGGCAGTGCTTGTAGGACCATATGTGATGTCAGGATTTTTTTTTGCTTCACATTTTGTTTGAGGACCATACCTATCAAACCTGATTGTGCTCAAAGTTGGGAGGGCACTTCCCTGCAAGTAGCAGACCCAGGTTCAATCCTGGCACTCTAGGGTCTCCCAACTTACTCTTGGCTTTTGTGCTTAGGAATCACGCCTGGAGGGCTCAGAGAACCATTTGAGGTAATGGGGACCAAACCCAGCCTCAGGCAAGGCAAGTGCCTTACCAGCTATACTATCTCTTCAACCCTTAAGGTGGTGTTAGAATGAGGGTGGGATCAGTAGCATTAAAACAAGTGCCTTAACCCTTGTACTATTTCTCTAGCCCTGAAACTCCATGTTTGATGCCTGGCACCATATGATCCCTTGAGCACCATCAGGTGAGGATCAAACAAGTAAACAAAATATGTCAGCTTAATTTCACATACCATTATTAATGTACAATAAACTAAAATTTTTGTCTTATTGTTAAAAAAAAGCAATTGAAGAATCAATATATTTCATTTTTTTCATTTTTAAATAGATGCCTGGCTATTACTGCTTCACTAGATCTCTCTTTTCTAAAAATAATTGTAATTTTCTGATTTACTCGAATAGGCTGTTAAAAATTTAAATTTCATTTCTTTTAAATTTAAAAAGTCAGTTTAATTTCTTTGAAAATTGACAAGAATTTGTTGGTTTTACGCCCACATATGTTTAATGTCTTGCACCGCGCAAATAGGCTTATCTTTAATACTTTTAACTTTAGCCAGATTATCTTAATATCTTTAACTTTAGAAACTTTATCACTTCACTTGATCACTTGATGTCCCATTACTCATTGATTTGCTGGCGCAGGCACCAGTAACATTTCCATTTGACCCTATCATGTGTCAGTGTAGCCCAATGGCATCTGCTTGCTCAGGAATACGAAGAACCTCAAATCATTCATTCAGGGTCTTGGCGAAGAAGTCTGACCATCTTGTAGGTGGCGCGTAGTGATCTTTGGCATCCCATAGGATCCAGTTAGTAATTGCTCTAGTCCAGTAGTTGTCACCAAATCGCATTACATGTTCAGCCCATCTGATTTTGGCGCCTTAGAAAGCGAGACGGCATCCTGACTCTGGATCGTCAACGGAGGGTTGGTACTCAGATTCCCTCACGTTCACTTGAAGCGAGGTATGTCCAAGCATAGCTCTTTCAGCTTCTCTTTGGGAGACCTGAATAGTGTTCTCATCCTACTTTCATAGGGCCCAGATCTCCGAGGCGTATATTAATGCAGGGGAGAATGATCGAAGATGTGTGCCCCCAAGCTGGAGGTTCTTTGTCCTTTTAGCCATTTCTTTGATGCTCTTTCAAGGCATTCCATGCTGCTCACTCTTCTTCCTGCGCAACTCAGGTTTTAGGTTATTACATCATGTTGAGTTCTCGAGCCTAGGTACACATAACTGCTTCATTCAGAGATGATTGTTCCATTGAGAGTGAATGGAGCATCTGGATATTTTTAATATTTTACTTTGGGTACACTTATCTTTAATCTTTAACTTTAAATACGGTGGTTGGATAAACGATGTTATGTGTATAAGGTACAAAAAGTAGGTGTGAAACTTGCCAATTATTGCAGAAGTGTTAAAAATTTGTGATTCACAATAAATATAATTTAAATCTACATACTTGTTAGTATTCATGGACAAATAAAAGCAGAGGTTGGCATCTACACAAAACATGGTGTGGTCAGGTGGTAGCTAAATTATGTAGCAATCCAAAGGCACTCTTTGCAAAGTGCTCTTCTGAGTGGTAGATTTATGTTTAGGATCAGTCACACGATATGGAAAGTCATAGTCCAATTGAGATGATCCATAGACAGAATACCTTAGCCTGAGTGGCTTAAATCAGACTATTGCTCTACTTACACTTTACTTCTAAAGGAGCAGAGGTCTTAAGGCCTCAGTACATCTAGTGTGTGGAGACCTCCTGTTTGCAGATAGTGACCTCTACCTGTGCCCAGGCACATGCTTCTTACACACACCTGCTGCCATTGTTGTGGCTCAATCTTATTACCCAATGACTGTTCTTTAATATCATGCAGGGATGCAGAGGTGCTTTGTTCATCTAATGGATCTTGAGGTATGAGAACAATCAGTCTATGATAGAGCATGAGTTTGGTTTAGGAATGTTTGTGGTGGTTAAATATCAATTGCTGATAAATGTCTCTAATTGGTCATAAATGAGGCCAGGAATTTTCTTTTTCATCTTTATTGTGGTTTTATGAATGCCTTAAATTTTAAGTATAAGTATCTTGATCCACTGAAAACATCAAACTCATTACAAAGTACAAAAGCCATGCCTTCAAAAATCCATACGAGTCTATTTACCAGAGTCACCTGATCATGTAAGGGTAAGAGTCTTTCTCTTAATGATTCCTTCATTAAAAAAAACAGTTCTGTAAGTTATTTGTTTACTTGAGAATCAAAAATTTTTGAAATTTTTTTGTCCAGTCAAGATGCCAATTTCAAAGCTTAGAAGTAGACTTTAGTGATTTTTATTAACTTTAATTTAATCTTGTGTATTTTCTTTAAAACATCTGTACTTTTCTTTTTAAATTTTTTTCCTTTTTTAAAATTTTATTATATCAGCATGGAGGATATACAATTACAAATATGGTTTCATGATGGATTCCACTCATACATGTTCCACGCTTTTCTCCCTCCATCACCCTTCCCAACACCAATGTATCAACTCCCCCACCTCTATGGCAGGCACTTTTCTCTTTTTCCTCTCTCTCATTCCCCCTCCTCTCTTTTTTCTGTCTCTTAAATATTGTGACTTGCAATATCATACATTTAGAAATTATCATGTATGTCCTATGCCTGTTTCAATGCTCAGTTCTAGTCTAGCATTACCATTGATCACTTGATCACTTGACATCCTGTTATTCATCAATTTGCTTGAGTGTTAGGCTCCAGTAACATTTCCATTTAACCTTATCACGTCCCAGTGTGGCCAATGGCATCTGCTTTGCTTCAGGAATATGAAGGCCTCAAACCGTTCATTCAGGGTCTTGACAAAAAAGTCTGACTAACTTGTAGGTGAGGCGGCCACTTGATCTTTTGACATCAGTGGGATCCAGTCGTGTTGTCGCTCTAGTCCAGTGGTTATCTCTACGATCTTACGTGTCCATTACATCTGATTTTTTTTACTGTTAGATTTCTATTTTTATTTATTTTATTTTCCCCCAAATATTATTACACCATTTTTAGACATACAATTGAAAGATGCTCATGTAGAGTTTTTGGTTCTACAGTGTTCCAACACCCATCCCTCCACCCAAACCCATCTCCCATCACCAATGTCCCCACCTCCCTCCCCCCCTCCCACACCTCAACTACTTGGCGGGTTCTGTATGTCATTTCTCTCCTCTTTATCTCTCCCTCCGCCAAACTTTCCTGCACTTCGTGGAATGCAGTGCATTAAAAGACATTACTGTTTCCACTATTTTTAATGGACCGCGCGGCCGCAAGCGGCCGCGCAACCTGGGCTCGAACTGGTTTTGCTCTGTTAATCTGGTCGTGAGGCAGTTTCCCAGCGTCCGGACAGCGAAAATGGTGGCTAGTGTGATGGGCGGAGTCTCATCCGGCTGCTTCCGGGACCCCCCAGAGGTGATGGGCCCACTCCCAAAACCCGTCTGCCCTCCTGGGGGCCCCATAGTCAGCTGGGCCGGGGCGAGCCGAGTTCCAGCCTCCCCAGCCGCTTGTGAGCCTCTTCATGCTATGGCTGGCGGCCCAGGGCAGCTCCTGGGCGGGAGCCACCAGGCTCGACAAAATGGAGAGGGAATGGCCGAACCCTGACTCCATCTGGCGAATTCCCAGTGATTCCTGCTTCTGGGAGCCGCCTACCTGGGCCCGAACTGGTTTTGCTCTGTTAATCTGGTGGAGGCAGTTTCCCAGCGTCCGGACAGCAAAAATGGTGGCTAGTGTGATGGGCGAGTCTCATCTGGCTGCTTCGGGACCCCCAGAGGTGACCGGGCCCACTCCCAAAACCCGTCTGCCCTCCTGGGGGCCCATAGTCAGCTGGGCCCAGGGCGAGCCGAGTTCCCCCATCTGATTTTCAATGCCTTGGCAAGCGAGACAACATCCTGACTGTGGATCATCGATGGAGGTCGAACTCCAGATTTCTTCTTTACCTGAGTGAGGTGTGATATTCCAAGCATAAGATAATTAATTCCTCTTTGGGAGACTCTAATAACATTCTCATCCCACTTTCATGGCCCCAGATCTCTGAGGCATATGTTAATGCCCAGGAGAACAGTGGAGTCGACGAGATGTGACCTAAGCTGGAGGTTCTTTGACATTTTAGCTATTTCTTCAATGCTCTTGAAGGTGTTCCCACACCTATCTCTTCCTCCTGCACAGCTCCAGGTTTTGGGTCATTCAGCATGTTGAGTTCTTACCACAATATGTTACCTTGCTGCATTCAGAGATGCTTGTTCTGTTGTGAGTAAATGGAGCATCTGGAACTAGTTCATTTTTGACAAACATAGTTTTGTTTGAGATTCAACTGTAGACCTATCTTTCCCACATTCTTAGTCGAATTCAGCCAGCATCTGTGCCGGTTGGCTAATGTTGGTGTTGTCAGAATTCTGTCATCGGAAGCGACGGTGGTGTAGTTGATAACTATCTATCTTCATTCCCATTCCTTCCCATTCTAATTGTCATGTGTTCTCGAGGTGGCGCTGAAGGGTTTCGGTGAAATGGTATCACCCTGCCCAACCCCTCTTTTGACATCCATGATCACTTCCTTGTAGAATGGGGAGATCTGGTGAGTGAATCCAAAATACAGCTCACAAGGATCTTGATGTATTGGGTTTGAATGCCCAGTTTGTCTAGGACTTCAGTAACTTCCGTCTCAGCAGGATCAAAAGCTTTTTCTAAATCAATGAGCATTGAAACAGAGCAGCATCTTGAACTCCCTACCGACATTGATGAATTTGGTTACCGATATTGGATATTGTGCTGAATGCTGGAATTACCATTTCAAACAATTACTATTTTACTGGTCCCTTCTCTATCTTACACAACCCACTCCTACCACACACTTGTAGTAGATTCCAACTTTCCCACTGACAAGTCCTCACTTTTGTCCATGTTCTACCTGGCTTTAAGATATTACTATCATATTTTATATCCCGCCAAATGAATGTAGTCATTCTATTATCTGTCCATATAATGAATTTCACTCCAGCATGATCCTCTCCATGTCCATCCATTTATGGCACGTTCACTTAACCCTTGTTTTCTAACAGCTGCATAGATGTAGCATAGTTTCTTTATCCAGTCATCTGCTCTTTGGCACTCAGGTTGTTTCCATATTATGGCTTTGAGAGTGATGCTATGAACATTTAAAGCATCTGCCCTTTTCTGCTAGCTTAACAAAGATGTAAATTTTAAAACTATTGCTCCGATCATAAACACTATTTTGTTCATTTCAATCATTAATTTGTTTTGCTGTATTCTGTGAAATGCTTAGAGATGAGAGCCTTCTACTGAGAATATACCACCTAGACGGCAGAGCCTGGCAAAATACTCATGTTTATTTATTTGTTATGCCAAAAACTAGTAACAATTATGGGCCCCTCAATTCCATGACTGGAGAATGGTTTGAGGCTCTTCCTGTCCCTGGAGCAAGCAGATGCTCTTGGGTTACTCTTGCTTGTGACGGGACATAAAGAGATGTTATTGGTGCCCACTTTCGATCAAATCGATGGTAGAAGACAGTATATACAGTGATATAGATATATATATGATATATGATATATATATCATATACATATATAGTGATATATGTGTATATAATATACAGTGATATATGATATATATCATATACATAATGCATTTTTCTTTCTATTTTACATTTATTTATTTATTTTTGACAATTACAAAAATGTTTATGTTTGGGTTTCAAGCCATACGTGTTCAGCACCATCATATTTTTAAAAATATAGTTTTAAATTTGGGG
>JAJIBD010038468.1:0-57593 GCA_021461705.1 Cryptotis parvus
TCCTTAATGTCAAGATTGTAACACTATCCATCTATTAGGTTTTGATAAGATTTGGGTGCTATTGCCCAAGATGCTACTAACAAACGCTTCTGCTTCTTCTTAGGGCATATTTTTTAATTAATATTTTATTATACCGCCGTTAGATATATAATTACAAAGATGTTCATGTTTGGGGGTTTCGGTCATACAGTGTTCCAGCACCCATCTCTCCACCAATGTCCCCGATTCCCTCCACAACCCCTAGCCTGCCTCTATGGCAGGTTCTTTATCTCTTTTCTCTCTTTCTCTCTCTCTTCTCTCTCTTCCTTCTCTTACCTATGTGGATTGTAGTACATACATTTAGAAGTTATCATGTGTATCTTTTTGCCTGTATTTACTGCTCAGTTCTAGGTTGGCATTAGCCCTTTCAACAATTATTAGCACACTGTTCCCTTCTCTGTCTTATCTAACCTCTGATTCCCTTGTGTTTATGGTAACTTCCACCTTTGACAAGACCTCCTGATCCACGTTTTGCCTGACCTTGGATTTTGATATCATAATATATATATATACACACACATATATACATCATAATGTATATACAGACATATATTATACATTATGATATAATGTATGATATATAATGTATATATACACTATATATCATATAATGTATATATTATTATATATATTATTGATATAATGTATATACATTATATAATGTATATACATTATGATACCAAAATATATATGTATTTATTTATGTCATGCAAATAAATGCAGTCATTCTATATCTTTTTCCTTCTGACTAATTTCACTCAACATGATCCTCTCCATGTCCATCCATTTATAGGCAAATTTCATAACTTCATTTTTCCTAACAGCTGCATAGTATTCTTTTGTGTAGATGTACCACAGTTTCTTTATGCAGTCACCAGTTCTCAGGCATACTGGTTGTTTCCAGGTTCTGGCTATTGTGAATAGTGCTGCTATGAAAATAAAAGTGCAGATGTTGTTTCTGCTGTGTTTTTGGCTTCCCAGGGTATAGTCCCAGGAGAGGTATGGCTGGGTCAAATGGGAGCTGTTTTTAGGATGAGTCTACACCACCACTAAGAAATACAGGAAAAAGTGTCACAGCTTGAGTCCCTTCCAGTGACGTCCTTGTTCCTGGACTCTCTTGAAGGTGCATAGGAATTCAGGTGTCCTTCATGATGCAGGAGGACAGAGCAGAGGCAGAGGAAGCTTCTGATCTGTCAGTGACCACAAGTATCTACTAAACCGTATCTGCGAAACTGCTTGAAATCTTTCTTATCTGGGTGGGAAGAGCAAGCAACAAGCATCTCCTGAGATTGCCCAGATTTGGACTGGGTTCTAATGCAACCTCTAGGACTGACTCCTACAGAACAACACCCTCATTGCTTCCCACCAGATCCAGAACAGAATGGCTCTTCCGACTCTTTTTGTTGTTGTTGTTTCAGGGACAGTGGTGCTCAGAGGCTGCTCTTGGCAGGGATGGGAGGACCAAATGGGTTTCCTGGGATTGAGCTGGGGTCAGCCACATCCAAGGCAAATGCTGTATTATCTTCACTGTATTATCTCTTCAACTATTTTCTGACCTTTTATTCTGTGTGATTGAAATCTACCTTGATTCTCTCCACACTCACACTTCAAATTAATTAATATCTAGAATTCCACCAGGCTTCCTATTCATTTGTTTTTAATTGTTTTCCCTTGGTTTTGTTTTTTGGGGCCACACCCAGTGGTGAGCAGGGCTGAATCCTGACTCTGAGCTTAGTGATAACTCCTGGCAGACTCAGGGGACCATATGGGTACAAGGGATTGAATGTGTACCACAGGGGTTGCCCACGTGCAAGGCAAGTGCCCTGCCCTCTATACCACCTTTCTGGCCCTTTCTCTTATGTGAAGATAAAAAACGCTGCCAAGAAATTTTGAAATTTCCACTTCCTTTTATCTCACAAATCCTAGACTTCAATATTATTATTTAGATGTAGGTTCAAAACACTAATTTGAATTTTAAAATTTTTAAATTGACTCTCGCGCTTCACTACCTAGTGCCAATCATCCAAGAGGCAAGAGAGTAGTTTCTCAATAGGTAAAAATGCACAAACATTCTCCTTAAGTTAAATTCCATAAAGCAGATTTGGCAATAGGGTCTTGAAGAAAGGTGCCTGGGAGAGGGGGCAGTTATCAGGGGCCAGGAGACAGGGCGCAAAAGGGAGCCCAGATAAGCCTGTATCAGGAGACCAGAGAAGCAAAGGGCGCCCAAACAGGCATCGGAACTGGTTCAGTCACTCCCTGGAGCAGCTCTGAGCCAGGCACACAGCTCACAAGTGTCCAGGAGTTGAAGCAAAGTGGCAGGCATCAATTTGGGGCTGCTCCATGTGGAGTGAGATAAAAATTTTTGCCTAAGGGAAGTGTGCTCTGAGCCTTGGGCAGGATAACTGGGGGCTCAGGTCTTTTGTGAAGAGGATCTGGGGGTGGCAAACCACATCAAATTGGTCACAAAACTTTTACTTGCTCATCTTTGCTCTCTTCAGAGTTAACCTTTGACCTGGAACTTGGAGGTTTTTGAAAAGTTGATGGAGATACCAATGAACTTAATGGCAGTACATCCAAGCTCAGATCCCTGCCCACCCTCACCAAATGTTATTTCTTCTGGGTTTCCTCTCATCCTTTTAAAAAAGAAACAAGAGAGCTGGAGTGATCATATAGCAGGTCAAATACTTGACTTGCATGTAGTCAACTGGGGCTCAATCCTTGGCATCCCATATGGCCCCTAAGTGCCAAGAATTATCCTGAAGAGCAGAGTCAGGAGTGATACCTGAGCACTACCAGCGTGGCCTCTCCCCATCCCATACAAAAACAAAGAGAGAAAAATAAAGTAAATTAAAAAATTAATGCGATCTAATATCTCCCATATATTATTTTGGTGGAGCAGAACACACCTCAGTGGTCTTGGGGACTTTTCTCAGTGCTCAGCGAATTTTGTGGTGCCAAGGATCACATGGGGTCTCCTGCATTCATTCCAGCTCATTGCACCATCCTCCAGGCCCTCCCCTATTTTCTCTCATTTTTTATTTTATTTATTTTTCTTTCTTGTTCTTTCAAGTTGTGCTCAGGGCGCCCGGAGCTACTCACAGTGATATTTGATTAACCCGGCATAGTTCTATGCTAGGTCCAAGGAGGTAGAGATCTGCAGCGCTTCACACAGAAATGCTCAAGGACCTCCTCCAGGGCGATACTGGTGATGCTCACAGAGTCATATCGTGCCAAGAATATGGACATGGCCCTGAATCAAGGCCAGCCATACAAAAGCATGCACCTTAACCACTGACCCATCTCCCCACTTCCTTCTCTACTTGAACGGAGCCCTTTTGTGACAGATAAAAATGATCTTCTTGCTTCACCCTTATCCTCTCCAGCTTTCTCAACTCTTCTTGTTTCAGCAGAAACTATGGCTTTTAAAACAGACCAAAATTAAATTCGTGGAGGAGAGCTTTTGAGTATGAGAGCCTGTCTCCTAAGAAAACGCTAATGGGAAAGATAATTACAGAATCCTGAAGCATGAGGCTTCCTGTTCTGATTGCAACAGAGATCAGACAGCTGCTCTTGGATATTTCTATAATTGAACTAAAAGGAAAATGTAAAATAAAATTTAGCCCAGTTCTCTTGGGTTCTCCATGTTTGCCCTTATTTTAAATTTGTCACACATCCAGATGAGGTATACTATTCAAGTAGTTACCACTTCCTTTGCTTTTGTTTTCTAGGTAACAAAAACAAATGATAATTCAAATTTCATGATTTGGTTAAGTTGAATTGCCTCATGTAAACAACAAGTTCTGGAGGACCCAGGAGATGTACCAACTTTCTGATCTAGTAAGGTTATTAACATCCATATAGAGCTTTTACATGGAGATCATGGTAGTCAACAAATTATAGTAGACAATATATAAAATATGTGCCGGTAGTCACACTAATCCAACAGTTTCTTCTTAAGTTGTTTAACTTGTTATATTCTATAAATAGCAACTTGATTGGCTGTAACCTAATATAAATAAATATGTTCAGAAGAACCAGAAAAAGGAAACTAAAGTCTACAGAAAATTAACTTCCCCAAAGAAGTTAGATAGTGAGAGACCTTGCTGATATCCACAATATTTCCCTTTAGGTTTTGCTACAGCTTAACATTAACCAGCATTTTAATTTATTTCCATAGTCAGAGCATAGAATTTGGAATTCCTGGTTAGTCCAAATGCCAAAATGCAGTTCTCCAACTCAAGTTCAGGGAGTCACTGACACCTTATTTACAAAATGGCAACAATAAGTCTTGAAGCATAAGATATATATATATGTATATATATAAAGTATCTATCTTATAGTACATAATAAATAGATATTTTTATTTTTCAGGAGGAAAAAGTTCTATTTTCAGTTTTGCAAACAATATTACATTGCAGCATTATTTAAAATCTTCATCAAATTTCTGTGGTGTGTAATCCTGTTCACTATAGTATCATGCATACATCATTTGAACACCACCCACTGCCAGAGTATCTACTCCCCTCACTAAGATCCCAAAGAACCCTCCTGATCAATATTCATTCCCAGCTCCTCTGCAGACCCTGTTCTGTTGACTAACTCTCCAGTTCCATGCCCTTGGCCGTTTGTTTCTCCCTTTATTGTGTATCTTTAAATCCCACATATGAGAAAGCTTATTCTGTATGTATCTCTTTTGACTTATTTCCCTCAGTATGATAATCTTTAGTTCCATTCAAGTAGTAGAAAATTTAGTAATTTTGCCCTTCCTTACAAACACATGGTATTCTGTTGTGTAAAGATACATCTGTAGCTAGGCATTTGGGTTATTTCCATATCTTTTGAGATAATACTAAATCTTTGGGTCAACTCAGTGCTCAATTTTTTCCCATTGGTCTGTAGTTCTATTTTAAGTCCACTATGGTGCCGCTTTTATTTTAACTTTGGAGTACAGTTCATAGTTACGTTGGATTACAGGAAAAAACATCCAACACTATCTAAACATGGAGAGAGGAAATGAACAGAAACTTTCTCCTCAAAAAAATTCAAATGGCTAAAAGGCACATGAAAAAATGCTCCACATCATTAATCATAAGGGAGACATAAATCAAAACAACAATGAGGTATCATCTTACACCACAGAGACAGAAGCACATACAATAGAACAAGAACAACCAGTGCTGGCATGGATGTGGGGAGGAAGGGAACCCCACTCATTGTTGGTGGGAATGCCAACTGGTCTAGTCTTTTGAAAAACAATATGGGAATTCCTCAAAAAACTAAAAATTGAGCTTCCATTTGGCCCAGAAATACCACTTCTGGAAATAAGCCCTGGGGCAAAAAAAAAAAAAAAAAAAAAAACAGAAAAACATCATCTGCATTTCTTTGTTCATTGAAACAATATTCACAACAGCCAGAATCTGGAAACAACCTGAATGCCTGAGAAGAGACGACTGCATATAAAAACAACAACAACTATGGTACATCTACACAGTGGAATGCTATGCAGCCATTAGGAAAAATGAAGTCACGAAATTTTCTTATAAGTGGATGGACATGGGGAGTATCGAGAGGGACAGATATAGACCATTAATTTGTAGGATATATATAGATATCCAAGGTCAGGGAAAAGAGGGGCCAGGAGAACTGGTCAAAAGAGTATCTTGGGAGTGAAGGGAAGTTAGGATAGAGAAGTTACCAGTATGACAATGATAGTTAGTAGTGATCATTTTGAAAAGAACTGAGTGTTGGAAGTAGGTAAAAGAATATACCTGACAATCTTTCAGTGTCTATATTGCAAACCATAAGGCCCAAAGGAAAGAGAGAGAGATAAAGATAGAGAGAGTTAGAGAGAGTGAGTGAGAGATAGAGAAAAGTGCCTGACATAGAAGCAGGCAGGGATGGGGGGGTGGGAGGGTAACTGGGGCCTTGGTAGTGGAAAATGTGCACTGGTGAAGGTTCTGGTGATGGAACATTGTATGACTGAAACCCAATCATGAATATCTGTAATTGTGTAGCTCACTGTGATTCCATTGAAAATGTGCCACATTCAAACTTAAAAAAAAAATAAACAGAGGAAAAGATCTTTTAAAATAAGGTGGAAGGAGAAGCTGGTAAACCTCTGGCATCACAACCACAGACACTTTCAAGGTCCCGACTCCAAAGCTCGGCAGAGCCAAACTCGACAGAATAGTTGAGTTCAAGCCCAGGTATGCATGACTCAGTGATCAAATCCATCAGGTTTCCTGAGGAGCTGAAGCCGGGTGCCCTCCCCCAACTCAATGTCCTCTGGCAAGGCCTGGTGAGTCTGCCTAGAACTGCGACCAGCTGGGACCATAAATGGGGAGGTCCCATGTACCCCCTGTGGCTCACGGGCATAGAGGGCCCGCACGTTATCTCAAACCCTAGTAAATTCATCTAATTGGTATCCCATCACATTTTCTAGAAATGAAGTGTGTGGGCACAAGGTGATGTCTGGGGGCCTCCTCAGTAATTTCCTGTACAGTGGACTCAAATGGCATAATGGAGATTTGAGGATCTCCATTGATTTTTTGTCTTATACCATATTCATCGACTGTATTTAGAGAAATAGCTCCAACAACCAGTATAGAACGGATTGTCCAGTGTAAGAATAGGAAAAGCTCAATATTCATTGAGATATATGTGAAATAAGTGTTGTCAGTAGCTGAGACAAGCATGGGGCAGAGCTGCTACTGGCTCTCACTGTGCCCAGCTGCTCATGAGGCGCCTGGGAGGGAAGGCAGGTTCTAGCCCTGGCCCGCCACCCCAACAGAGCCCCACAACAAGCCAGACGACCCCCATTCCATGAGGACCTCCATTTTCATTTGTAAGTCCAGGGAAAGCCAACCAATTGCAGAATGTAAGTAAGATGCACCAGATATCTAGTGGGAGCATCCTGATCTCTGTTTGTTCTTCTTTACTCTTCCCCAATTATAGCTGTAAACCAGGACCTTCACCTCATTTTCTTGCTACCCACTAGCCCCCCTTTCTAAGAAACCACTAGTCAGTCCCACATCGGCCACCTGCCCCTTCCAGACAGAGGGTCACATTCTAGTGGTACTAATCACACCAGTGAGAGGACAAATAATTTTTGTCCTTTAACCCCACTTCAATCCGGCCCAGGTATGCTGATCCAGAGATTCACAGACATGGGGCAGAGCTGCTACCAGCTCTCCCTGTGCCCAGCCGCTCACGAGGCACCCGGGAGGGAGGCGGGTTCTAGCCCTGGCCCGCCACCCCACCAGAGCCTCGCAACAAGCCAGATGATCCCTCCACTCCATGAGGGCCTCCATTTTCCACATCTGGACCTCCCTCTCATCAGAAATCCATCCAGCAGACGAGCCTATCACAGCCCGGCTGGCGCTGCCACTTGCGACCACGCAGTTCATCAATAAATGCTGTGTTTAGAGGTGACTACAAGAGTATGCCACCCGCACGGCAAGCCTGGCAAGCTGCTTGTGTCGTATTTGATATGCCAAATACCAGTAACAATTATGTTAGGTCATTCCTGTGACCTAATATAATGGTTTGAGGCTCTTTGTGTTCCTGGAGTGAGCAGATGCCCTTGGGCTCTACTAGCATGAGACAAGACATATGGAGATGTTACTGGAGCCCTGGAGCCCGCCTCGAGCAAATTGATGATGAATGAGAAGATAGTGATAGTGATAGTGAACACCACTTAGCTCTCATCTTTGGGAACTAAGTGGGGTTCAGTATTTGATTTTATTAGATATTCAAATATGTGGGCAGATATTCTGCTAGTCCTCCCCATGCCAGGCTAACTCCAGAGGCCTGGAGAGGGCCAGGTTTGGGGGAAGTCCCGTCCCAACAGAGCCCCAGCAGCCGAAAACTTCCATACTCCACAACCACTGCCATGCTCAAGGCTGAACTTCACTGCCCCACCCATGAATTAATCGGTTGAAAAACTCAGGTGCATATCTGAGTACCTGAAAATCTTTCAGACATTTTGTGTCTGAAGTCTCCAGGCTTTCATAGAGTCAGGAATGGGTTCCTCCCCCCCATCTCCCTTGTTCTTCCGAAGGCCTGGTGGTAATGCCCAGGCCCCAAAGGCAACAATCAGTCATAAATTTAACTCCAACTTTATCACCCAGTTACGCCCTTTGGAATTCTTCAAACTCAAATTCTCAAATTCTAGTATGCTGATACACCAAGTAGCACATCACATTTAATAGATGTAAGCATAAGCGAGCAATAACAAAATATATACTCACAATGCCTATTTTGTAAGAACGTATCAGTAATTTCTTACAAAAAAGGGCTTACTGGCTTAAAGACTGAGGTGGAGCCTCAGTCATTGTTCTTCCTCTACTGGCTGGAAAACTCTAAGAAAATTATGTTACCCTTTGTGCCTAACTATCCTCATCTATCATGGTTATGTCACTAAAACTTGCCTCATAAGTAATATGTGATATATATATATATATATATATATACATGTATCACTATATCACATTTAGGTATTATGTTAACTGGTTCACTATCACTATCTTCCCGTTCATCATCTATTTGCTAGAGCGGGCACCAGTAATAACTCCATATGTCCTGTCTCATGCTAGTAGAACCCAAAGGCACCTGCTTGCTCCAGGAACATAAAGAGTTCAAGCCATTATATTAGGTCCTAATGACCTAATATAAATGTTACTGGTATTTGGCATATCAAATATGACACGAGCAGCTTGCCAGGCTTGCCGCGGGTGGCATAAAGCATTTATTGATGAACCGCGCAGCCACTAGCGGCCGCACAAAACCGGGCTGTGATAGTCTGGTCTGCTGGGTGGAGTTGTGACTAGAGGGAAGTCCGGATGGAAGATGGCGGCCCCCATGGAGTTGGGGGGGTCGCCTGGCTTGTTCTGAGGCTCTGCTGGGGTGGCAGGCCAGGGCTAGAACTGGCCATGCCTCCCGGCGCCCTCATGAGTGGCTGGGCACATGGAGAGCAAGGAGCAGCTCTGCCCCATGTCTGAGAGTCTCTGGTTCAGCATACCTGGGCCGGATTAAAGGTCTACAAGCTACATGGAGCTCCAGCTTGTTGCTTATTTCATGATGTCACTGACCATATACTTCCCATTCATTAACTGGTTATATTAATTTATTATGAGTTACTTTAACTTATGTGAGTTAATATTAAATAGGTCCAAGATTTTAATATTTGACAGCATTGTTCTTCAATTGCAGTGTCTTCATTTGCCTGAATTTCAGACCA
The DNA here is from genome assembly GCA_021461705.1 of Cryptotis parvus. Lineage (NCBI taxonomy): Eukaryota > Metazoa > Chordata > Mammalia > Eulipotyphla > Soricidae > Cryptotis > Cryptotis parvus. The sequence continues at coordinate 9,278 of JAJIBD010038468.1, forward strand.
TAAACTATGTGGAAATAGGATCTGTGGCACGCTCAATTCTGATTTCTCAGTAGGAGAGTTGGTACATAGCTGGTGCTTAGCAAATGTTTGATCAATGGTTAAATGAACAGATTTTTGTACTGTCTCCTAATAATTGCATTTATTTTTTTTTAATTTTATTTTATTTTATTATTCCCCCCCCAAATATTATTACACCATTTTAGACATACAATTGAAAGATGCGCATGTAGAGTTTTATTCTACAGTGTTCCAACACCCATCCCTCCACCCAAACCCATCTCCCATCACCAATATCCCCACCTCCCTCCTCCCCCTCCCACACCTCAACTACTTGGTGGGTTCTGTATGTCATTTCTCTCCTCTTTATCTCTCCCTCCTGCCAAACTTTCCTGCTCTTCGTGGAATGCAGTGTATTAAAAGACATTACTGTTTCCACTATTTTTTTATGGACCGCATGGCTGCTTGCAGCCACGCAACCTGGGCTCGAATTGGTTTTGCTCTGTTAATCTGGTCGTGAGGCAGTTTCCCAGCGTCCGGACAGTGAAAATGGTGGCTAGTGTGATGGGCGAGTCTCATCCGGCTGCTTCCGGGACCCCCAGAGGTGATGGGCCCATTCCCAAAACCCATCTGCCCTCCTGGGGGCCCCATAGTCAGCTGGGCCCGGGCGAGCCGAGTTCCAGTCTCCCCAGCTCTTATGAGGCTCTTCATGCTATGGCTGGCGGCCCCAGGGCAGCTCCTGGGAGGGGCCACCAGGCTCGACAAAATGGAGGGGGAATGGCCGACCCCTGACTCCATCTGACGAATTCCCAGTGATTCCCGCTTCTGGGAGCCGCCTACCTGGGCTCGAACTGGTTTTGCTCTATTAATCTGGTCGTGAGGCAGTTTCCCAGCGTCCGGACAGCAAAAATAGTGGCTAGTGTGATGGGCGAGTCTCATCCAGCTGCTTCGGGACCCCCCAGAGGTGACGGGTCCACTCCCAAAACCCATCTGCCCTCCTGGGGGCCCCATAGTCAGCTGGGCCCGGGCAAGCCGAAGTTCCAGCCTCCCCAGCCGCTTCTGAGGCTCTTCATGCTATGGCTGGAAGCCCCAGGGCAGCTCCTGGGAGGGGCCCAATAATTGCATTTATTAACAGAGTTGTATTATTTCATGGATAATAAAAACTTGGATGATTTGTGGTGCTTGAGAAGTAGCAACACCTGTGAGAATGATTTTCAGGGCTGGATAGCTATCACTGGTTGCCATTAGGGCTGACACCAGCATTAAGACAGAGTAGGTATAACTAAGTGGGGATCTAAGCACTGGGACACCATCAGGCTGAAACCAGCACCTGGACACCATCAGGGTGACACCAGTACTGAGACACCATCAGGGCTGAAAGCAGCAACTGGACACCATCAGGGTGACACCAGCACTGAGGTACCATCAGGGTGACACCAGCACTGGGACACCATCAGGCTGAAACTAGCACCTGGACACCATGACACCAGCACTGAGACACCATCAGGCTGAAACCAGCACCTGGACACCATCAGGATGACACCAACACTGGGACACCATCAGGGTGACACAGCTCTGGGACACCATCAGGGTGAAACCAACACTGGGACACCATCAGGGTGACACCAGCACTGAGACATCATCAGGGTTGAAAGCAGCAACTGGACACCATGACAACAGCACAGGGACACCATCAGGGTGACACCAGCACTGAGACACTATCAGGGCTAAAAGCAGCAACTGGACACCACCATCAGGGTGACACCAAAACTGAGGTACCATCAGGGTGACACCAGCACTGGGACACCATCAGGCTGAAACCAGCACCTGGATACCATTAGGTGACACCAGAACTGAGACACCATCAGGCTGAAACCAGCAACTGGACACCATCAGGGTGACACCAGCTCTAGGACACCATCAGGGTGACACCAGCTCTGGGACACCATCAAGGTGACACCAGCACTGGGACACCATCAGGGTGACACCAGCAACGGACACCATCAGGGTGACACCAGCACTGGGACACCATCAGGGTGACACCAACACTGGGACACCACCAGGGTGACACCAGCTCTGGGACACCATCAGGGTGACACCAGCACTGGGACACCATCACGGTGACACCAGCACTGGGACACCATCAGGGCTGAAAGCAGCAACTGGACAACATCAGGGTGACACCAGCAACTGGACACCATCAGGGTGACACCAGCACTGGGACACCATCAGGGTGACACCAGCACTGGGACACCATCAGGGTGACACCAGCACTGGGACACCATCAGGGCTGAAAGCAGCAACTGGACACCATCAGGGTGACACCCAGCTCTGGGACACCATCAGGGGTGACACCAGCACTGGGACACCATCAGGGTACACCAGCCTTGGTACACCATCAGGGTGACACCAACTCTGGGATACCATCAGGGTGACACCAGCTCTGGGACACCATCAGGGTGACACCAGCTCTGGGACACCATCAGGGTGACACCAGCTCTGGGACACCCATCAGGGTGACACCAGCTCTGGGACACCATCAGGGTACACCAGCCTTGGGACACCATCAGGTGACACCAGCTCTGGGACACCATCAGGTGACACCAGCACTGGGACACCATCAGGGCTGAAATCAGCACCTGGACACCATCAGGGTGACACTGGCACTGAGACGCCATCAGGACGACACCAGCCCTGGGACACCACAGGGTGAAACCAGCACTGGGACACCATCAAGGTGACACCAGCTCTGGGACACCATCAGGGTGACACCAGCACAGGGACACCATCAGGGGGACACCAGCACAGGGACACCATCAGGGGGACACCAGCACTGGGACACCATCAGGGTGACGCCAGCACTGGGACACCATCAGGGTGACACCAGCCCTGGGACACCATCAGGGTGACGCCAGCACTGGGACACCATCAGGGTGACACCAGCTCTGGGACACCTTCAGGGTGACACCAGCACTGGGACACCATCAGTTTGACACCAGCACTGGGACACCATCAGGATGACACCATCATTTGGGGACACAATGAAGGCTGAAACCAGCACTGGGACGCTATCAGGGTGACAAGAGCACCACATAGGTGGCACCAGCTTTATGACTTAGTGCAATGTATTCACATGCCACCGCAGGCTTCCGAGTTGCTTCCCTGTATGTGCTGCAGAAGACAAGAAAGCCCGAATTCCTGATCACGAGCTAATGGACTGTAGCACCACCCAGTCCATTAGGTTGGTGGCTAATAAGCAGCAGCTGGTGGCTGGTTTGGTTGCTGATAGATAAGCTTAGGGACAGCAGCGCCACCTAGCTGGTTTGGTGGCTGCAGCGTCTTTGGAGGCCTGGTTCTGATCCTCTTTGAATATTGGCTCGCATTCCTCCCCGTGAGTCCCGCATGCCAGCTCTGCTCTTCCTCCTCCCCGTGAGTCCCGCATTCCAGCCCTGCTCTCCCTCCTCCCCGTGAATCCCGCATGCCAGCCCTGCTCTCCCTCCTCCTCCTGGCCGGACTCAATCTGCTTCTCTCTTTCCCTCCCCCAAGCTTAACTAAAACGCCGAGCAGAAGAGCACAGCTCAGTGCAGCTGCTGCGCTGGGTTGGATGTTGATCTCTCCTCAAAAGGAGCTGTGCCCATGAGGATAAATGTGCGGGTTTCACAGCTTCTCTGCGCATCGAAGAAGCTCCCGATCACAGATCACACCCAGGGCTGTGAGCGCCTGCTGTACACCCGTAAGAAGATCCACGGGGCCAGCACTGTGTCGTAGACACTGCAACCCCTGGAGTGGCGGGTGTTCTCACTTCGGCTGCACACGCCAATCACCTGGGAAACAGCAGTTGTTTGATGCTCCGGTTACACCCCTAGGCCAATTAAATTAGAATCAGTTGGGACTGGGTCCAGGCATGAGTAATATTTTATCTGCCAAGATGATTGCAGTGTGCAGCCAAGACAGAAATCCCTGCCTCCAGGCATGTGTGACCACAACAGTTCAACGCACCTAATCAATTTTCTGCTTCTTTGCCACAACATGGTTCATCTGGAAAGTTTTGCTCACCTCTGCTAAATCATTGGTATGGTTTCGAAAATTAGACTTGATTTAGAACACCAATTACTCCTAATTAAAAGAGAGAAAAATAACTGAATTCTGCGGTTAATGTTACTATTCAAACAGGCATTTATCGTTAAATAAAGGTTGTGTGGGAGCAAGTCAAGCTAACATAACAGATGACAAAATAATAAAAATAAAATAAAATAAAATAAGGAGCCTTATTCAATTCAATAATTCAATGTCTTCAAACTAAGTTTTTTTGTTTGTTTGTTTTTTGTTTTGTGAGGCATCTTCGCGCTTGATGGTGCCGTCACCTAGAGGCCAAATGTGGCATTGCGGCTCGTCCTTTTCTCCTGAAAAATTCCACTCTTGGACCAGCTTCGCCCCCACCCCCTCCGCAACACCTACAGCAGGCATACCTTCTTCCAGAAGGGGTTTGCTACTGACTTCACTGAAGGCGAGCTTTTACTTCCCTGGATACTTAGACCCAATGACGTTCTAAGCAGTCTTGGCTCATTTAAAGAGAAACTAACATGAGTATCTACAATAGGTTGCTGGGCTTGAATATGAAAGTTGCTGGTAGACCAAATTGTGCCTCTGTGCAGAAAGAAAATATTCATTAAAATAATACTGAAAATATGTTTATTAATCATGTAATTAAAAACTGTTAAGTATGTAGATTACACTAAAATGTCAGTGTTTCATAGATGAATCCATTAGGAATGCCACCTTGTAGGGGAGCGCCGGGTCCCTGACAGTGCCGTGAAGCGAGTTCCCTCTACCTCCGGCCGGCAAGGAATGGATGAAGACTCAGGAATACGATGCAGTTTTAAAAGGACTTTATTATCACAGGTTCCAATATACAATCCAAGAGCAGGAAAACCTCCGGAATTTGGTTCCCAGCTAGGCCCCAGCCAGGTGTAGGCCAAGATGGCTGCCACCACGTGTTGAGGCCCAACAGAGAATGGAGAGGATGGAGAAGCAAAAACACCAAGGGAAGCTGAAATGGCAAAAGGGGGGGAAAAAAAGAAGAGAGCTTCTTTCTTCTTGCAGCTTATTTTATAGCTAGAAATCCGCCCAAACTTTTCCAGCCCAGCCCATTCTGGGCTGGGCTATCTAAAGATGAAAACAGGAAAATAGCTCTATAGAATGTAGCAACTTCAGGAGACCATTGGGTTTTTTACAAGGACCCAGAGCTAATTAAAATCCTCCTAGCAGAGCTGGGAGAAGCTATAAGCTAAATGTAACTTCCCCTGGCAGGAAGGATCAAATGCCCTCAGGTAATTTCTCCCAGCACCTCACCTAATGTCTTGAGCCAAGATCTGCCTGGAATTGCCTTTATAGGGTAGAGAAGGGGGTTTCTGAGTGGCATGTCTCTGTACCAAAGACTAATACTAATGGCAGTTAAATATTTCTCCAAGCCTTCACAAGAGTCTAGTCTGCTTCACAGTAGTTTTATTTTTTAGTTGTCTTTGAGTTATCAGGGAGGCATGCTTGCTTGCTTGGAGGCAAACAGCATTTCTCTCTGGTCTAATTACTTAGAGATCCAATGTGGCCAGGCAAATATGCTGGTAAGATCTAGCTAGTCCCACGATGATTGTGGTAGCATGAGAGAATATTTATACCAGCCAGTACAGAATACATGGTCAGATAAGATTGCCACATTCAGACTATCCCCCTGTCTATGAAGTGACCTGCAGGAGGCAATCCAGGGCAGATGCAGAGGCCTAGGCTTTTAGGTGTCCTGCAACACCACCTGCCTTTTGTTTTTAACCCAATTACTCTTTGGATGTTATTATTGTCCTTTTAGCAAGACACTGTGACAAACACCATGAGTCGCCCTCTCCATATCTACTTGTCTCTTCCTACTAACAGAATCCAATTATGCTCCAAGCAAAAAATGTCTTTAAAAAATCTCTGTCTAGAGGGTAGAAGTGAGAGAAAGAGCAGAGAGTATGGAAGGAAAGATGTTCTGCTGGCTTTGGCTTTCTGTCCTCCCTCCCTCCTTCTCTCCCTCCCCTCCCTCCCTTTCTATAAAAGAATAAGATTGTAAAAAAAGTACTCTAACTATTTAAGGAAATTTATACTATGAAGAATAGAAATAGTATCAACCCTTTATTGTGATTACATTCATTTCCAAAGATAAGAGAAGTTTTAAAAAAGTAACAACCTTTTCTTTAGAACATAAGCCAAAAAGTGGGGGGGAAAGAAAAGAAAATGCAAGACACACCCCATCATACAGGACAGAGGCTTATTTAGTGGTGCTGGGCTCCTATATTCCAAAGAGAGAAAGAGTATCCAGGTTCTCTCTCAGTAAGTGTCTCTGGAAATGGCCAAGGGGGAATTTTCCTTACTTTGAGCAGTGAGATCTAAGCTTCTTATTTCTCCTCCTGGATTTGTCCTTCCAGAGGCCTCTGGCAACTGGGTCCTGCCCTTTGCTTCCATAGACTTCTCTCAGCTCCAGGCAAATACTTGTGGTGGATAACGCAGGAACAAGGGGAGCACAAGGAACCCCTGGGCCCTTCTCAGAGGGGTTCATTCATGAAAAAAAATCTCTGTCTAGGGGCCAGAGCAAGAGCACAGTGAGTAGGGTGTTTGCCTTGCGCGCAGCCAACCTGGGTTTGATCCCCCGCTTCCCATATGGTCCCCTGAGCACCACCAGGAGTAATTCCTGAGCTAAAAGCCAGGAGTAACCCCTGACTGAGAGTTGCCAGACGTAGCCCAAAAAAGCAAAAAAAAAAGTTTCTGTCTAATCCCAGATTCCTACTAGCACTCTATCCTGCAGTTGGGGTCTCCATGTGAAATGGTTCCCACAGGTGGAATGTAAGTGATGGAATTTATGATGCTGTGATTTCCTCCTGACAAATACCCACTTTTTCGTCCTTCCTGGCAGCAAGGTCAGAAGTGCTGAGAACATCTGGGGCAGCAGGTACTAAGGACAGAGAGTCTGGAAACTTCCTGTTTCTTCCAATTCCTCCTCATTCTCTTCCTTCTTTTCTCTCCCTTTCCACCCCACTCTCCTCCTCTTTATTTTTCTCCTTCTCTTTTCCCTTCCCCTTCTTTTTCCGTCTACTTCCCCTTCTCATTCTCCTTTTAGCTCCTTCTTCCTTTCTCCTCCTCCTTTCTCCTCTCTATCCCTCTTTCCCTCTCTGTTCATGTAAGACATGGACACATGAACTGTCAGGATGTGGACTCTCATCAGAAATCCAGCCACTCGCTTCTCAATTTTGGACTTCTCAGCCTCCAGTGCTCTGAAAATCAAGTTTTGTTTGAACTACTTAGTCAGTGCTATTTTATTATTATAACCAAGCTGAGCAGATTAATAAAAACTCTGCCTGACTGAGTCAGTGTGTTTTCTATCTCTTCTGAATAAATTCTTCACTGATGCAACATGTGACACATAATAATAGAAAGTTGTAGATAATAGGATAAAATGTGAATTTTTCAGGACAGCTAGATCTGCCCCACTTTAAGCTGATTTTGGAGAAATATTTTACTTGTAAGTTAAAGACTTAATTGTGCATAGACTCTGAGTTTTTTTCAGTGATAGTACAAGGAAAATTCAGAAGGTGTGGGGTTTAGCAATCAGTAGCCCACACCTGTATGTTGGCTCCACACACGGTCACCGGGAAACTGACAGTGTCTGAATAAACAGGTAGCCTACTGCTGGGGTGAGATCTCTATCCATCGGAGGTGTAGAGATAAGAATTCGCAAGTAGAATGGAAACACGGTGGGTCACTGCTCTTGCTGGCGAGTGACCCCGAGCAGCAGAACAGAGCCTCCCTTTTTACTGACATACAGGTACAGACTGACTTCACTGACAGAGAATGAAGAAGTCAGGGAGTCAGGTGTGCAGACCACCATACATGTGGTTTTCACAAAGCCCACCACTCACACATTCCTGGACACAAGCATAAGGAGGCAGATGAATGCTTAACATTCAAACTAGATAGTGAGACTATGGATGTGTAGGCAGAGGAGAGCTTAAGGTTGTGTGCTATGGATAATGTCTAACTAGTGATAGTGGGTAACTAGCAAAGGAGAAGCATGCCTGTACTTTTCCAGAGGGTCACACTCACAGGCGTAAGCCTGCCCAGCCAATATGTAGTAAGGTTCTGCCTCTTGCTTTTGAGGCAAGGGCACTGCCCTAAGACTCATGCAACCTCTCTGGTTTTATACCAACGACCACATCTTTTGAACTTACTATCATTGAAAGACATGAATATAGAGCAGTAAGGTCTGACAATAGAAAGCAGTTTCTATTTTCTGAGGGGGTGGGGTTTGGCTTCACTTGGCTATGCTTAGGTTTACTCCTGACTCTGCTCAGGAATCACTCCTGGTGGACTTGAAAGGCTCTATGCGGTATCAGGGATCAAACCTGAGTCAGCTACATGCAAGGCAAATGCCCTCTCAAGTTTACGCTTTCTCCAGCCCCAGAATACAGTTTTCTGCTGTGCCTGTACCTGACATTGCACAAGAAGCCTTTGTACGTGGGTCTGTACTTGGGGCCTCTGGTTCAGGGAGTCTGCTTGCTGCTTCCTGACTCCAAGCAGAAGCCTTTCCTGCCAGGGCTAAGGCAGCACGTGTTGAGAAGGTGGTATTGGGTTCCCAGACATCCCTTCAGGCTTTGGGCTAGATGCAAAAGGCAAATTTGCTGGTGAAAAACTGAGAGGAGTTGTTTTTCCTCCGATCTTATTTCACATTGCTGACGGCACCTAAGTTAAAATGAGAAGATGTGTGGAAAATGAAGACCTGCTAGTCAGAGCCAATATCTCAAACATGAGATGCAAACATCTCTTAACATGATCGCATTGCTAAAGGATTCTCACTCTCTCTTTAGCGGGAACGGTGTTTCTTTTTATTGTATCTGTACTAAGTCATTGTAATTTCCAAAGCTGTTCATAACAAAGTTGTAGATATACAATGTTCTAACACCAATCCTACCACCAGTGTCAACGTCCCTCCACTATGTCCCCTGGCTCCCTACCACTCCCACATGTATCATAGAAACTGGGATCAAACTGAGCTGGCAGGGATGTGCTGAAAAAGGAAAGTGGGACCTCATGGGAGTCTGGTCTGGTCAATCCCTATGAAAAACAGCATGGAGATTTATCAGAGAAAGATAAAACTGTGTTTGTAAAGAAATATCAAAAACTAAATAAATATCAAATAGAAACATCAAACACTAAATAAATATCAAACACTTCATCATGTATCAATCTAACAAAAAAGCTGAATCGCCAAAGTAGCTGAATCACCTAATTTGTAAGCTTGGTAGATGAGTTTTGAAGTTGTCTAGCCCTCAGCAGGACACTGTATCCATGCCTTCCTCACATGTTGCCATGGAGTACAATAAATAAGTGGGTGACCCAAATTTAGCTCATCAAGAAACGTTTTCACTTCTGGAATGTGGAGTCCACCTCAGCAGCATGACAAATCCTGGCCTGCTGCCTGTGTCTCATTCTTCCATCCTACAAGTGGAGGCTTATATCTTCTCAAGGGCACCCTGAAGCCAAGTGAAAACACACACACACACACACACACACACACACACACACACACACACACTTAAAGATGCCTGTCCTTCAGCTCAGCTCAGCCCTGAGGTGCCGATGTGGCAAGGCTCAGGAAGATGTCCTGTTTGTAGCAGGAAGGTGGTGCATGAATGCCAAAAAGCCAAAGGGTGAATTGTGGTAAAACAGTTTTCTACCTTTGCCCCCCCCCATTACTAGTAGAGCTCCAGTTTTGTGCAAATAAGCAATGTATCTGAGATTAGGAAAAGCAAGACTGATCGTTTCCCATTTGTCCGGAATGCCGCTGTTGTCCCTGACAGTGTCAGGACAGAGGTTCTCTTCTACCTCCAAGGACGCCAGGGAACGGATGAAAACTCATGAGTCTGGCACAGTTCCAAAAAAGGCTTTAAATAGTACAAAAGCTCTTCCATAGCAATCCAATATAATGAAAGAACTCTAGCTCTGGTCCAAACTTAGACCATACAAAAGAGCCTAAGTCTCCCACCAAAGAGAATGGATCTCACCCTAGAGGAGTCCTTACCTAAAAGAAGGGAGCAAAAGGCCAAGGGGCCTCAAGTCAGAAGTCAGTCCCCTTATATACACCAAAGTAATCCTATCTGTATTTTTCCTCCGATCTTATTTCACATTGCTGACGGCACCCTAAGTTAAAATGAGAAGATGTGTGGAAAATGAAGACCTGCTAGTCAGAGCCGTCGATCAACAAAGAGATGCGAGAGTCGCATCAACAAAGAACCCTAAACAGATTGTAAAAGGGTGGTGCCACACCCTATTACAGGTATAAATCAAGGTTATAATCAAGAAATAATCCCTTCTACTGAGATTATCTCTTATGTAAAACACTGGAGAGAGAGAGTGAGCTGGTATAAAGTAATACATCTTAATTTCATGAGCTTCATAGAATTTAGATGGTACCCACAAGGTCCTTCTTATTATATCTACACCAGCGTGATTCTGAATATCTTGTTCTCTGTATACTGAAAGGGTCACACTTGCCTGCTTGAGAGCAAACTCGCATGATCCTTCCTATAATCTTCCCATAGTCTCAACGTAGCCAGGGTGGTAGTCTCCTGGTAAATTCTAACTGTCCCACACTGGATGCAGTGGGTATAAAGAGGAGCTGTGGCCAATCTAGAAAACATAGAAGTTTTAGTTGATGTATAAGTCAGAAGGTATTCAGAGTCAAGGTGACTTCTGTAACTGCCACACCCTCTAGCAGTGTTAACATAGACGAGAGATCTCATTAGAATGAACCTTGGCTTAAGTAGATTAAGCTGTGATTGGGTAAAACAGCAAAGCTCCCAGACTAGCTAAACCTGTCATCCAACACCCATTTACTACTGGGAGGCAAAAAAAAAATTATGACTCATCTTTAATGACCAAGGCAGTGGTGGGTGAGTGTATGACAAAAGAGAAGGAAGACATAAAGGAAGAAATTACAGGAGAATGAGAAGAAAAAAGAAAAACCAGGATGAGGAGGAAGGTCATGGGGTGGGATGTAAAGCATGCAATGAAGAGAAGAGAGATCTGTAGCTCCGCATCCAAGGAATAACAATAAATACATTACCAGAGATGACTCACTAAAATAATTAGATTAGTGCTTCAAGTTTTTGTGATACACCTTTGCTCTTTCTGCTATTGTATGGAAAATGACCTATGCCTGAAGTGCACTGTAATGGGAAGTAACCTGTGAAATGTTTGCCTATAAGTGCACTGTCAATGAGAAATGATCTGTGCGGTGTTTGCCTGTATGTGCACTGTCAATGGGAAATGACCTGTACAGTGTTTGCCTGTAACTGTACTGTCAATGGGAAATGACCTGTGCAATGTTTCCCCTGTATGTGCACTGTCAATGGGAAATGACCTGTGCAGCAATTGCCTGTAAGTGCACGGTCAATGGGAAAAGATCTGTGTGGTGTTTGCCTGTAAGTGCACTGTCAATGGTAAGTGACCTGTAAGTGCACTGTCAATCGGAAGTGACCTGTGTGGTATTTGCCTGAATGTGCACTGTCAATGGGAAATAACCTGTGCGGTGTTTGCCTGTATGTGCACTGTCAAGCTCTCTCCAGGGTCAGATCTGAGAACTTGAGCCCACATAGTTTGCAACTGACTCTGACAGGAGCTGTGAGTTTTCATCTGACAGACTAGTTGAGGCCACAATGGGTATTACTAATGGGGACCTGATTTAAATTCTAAGATATGCAGTGTACCATAGACTGTCCATTTGTTTCCCCAGTGATTATTGGGTTCAGACACATTTTGCCTACTTCATTTATCTATTTCTGCTTAGGGTCCAAAAGGAGTGTATATGAGCACTTCCTTACTTGTCACTGATCCTGGTTGGCAACTGCAGAACCTGACATGGTATTTTTTAAGTACCATAGGGGTCACTCCCAAGGAGAGACAGGAATAGGCCCAAGCACCAAAAAATATGGTTTGCCAACATTCCCCCTCTCAAATTTAAATATTTATCTATGCACAACAAAGATAAATTAATCCACCATTCTAACCTCATTCTCTATAGTTTAACTTAATATCCTAAGCAAAGGTAAACCTAAAGTTATGTTAGGTATGGATCACATAACAGTGCTCTTTCCACATTCCCACACAGGAGGGGACTAATGTAGTAACTCCTAGGTATAATCACATAACAGCGCTCACACTCCTACACAGGAGGGAATAATGTAATTAGCCCAGGAATGATCACATAACAGTGCTCTTTCCACACTCCTACACAGGAGGGGAATAATGTAATTAGCCCAGGTAACGATCACATAATGGTGCTCTTTTCATATTTTACACAGGAGGGAACTAGTGTCTAGCTTTTAATTAGCTATGAATATTAATAAAATATATAAAAGCTTTAACTGTGATTTACCTTGTTGCAGGACACCTAAAAACCTCTGCATATGCCCTGGATTGCCTCCTGCAGGTCACTTTGTAGATAGGGGGTAGTTTAAATGTGGCAGTTTATCTGATTATCTGACCATGTATTCTGTATCACTGTATCACTGTCTTCCCATTGTTCATCGATTTGCTTGAGTGAGCACTAGTAACATTTCCATTAGTCCTGTCACAAGCAAGTGCAACCCAAGGGCATCTACTTGCACCAGGGACAGGAAGAGCCCGAAACCATTCTTCAGGTTATGGAACTGAGGTCCATAATAGTTACTAGTCTTTGGCATAAAAGTAAATAAAACACGGGTAGCTTGCCAGGCTTACCGTGTAGGTGGCATAGTCTCAGTAGAAGGCTCTCAACCCAAGCATTTACTGATGAAACTTAAAGGAGGAAGATCAGGTTTTATCTTGGATGGAGCTCTGAGGAACTATGGAGTCTGGATGTTGAGAATGACTAACTGCAAGATGTGTGGTTTGCTCTGGCTTCTTCTAGGCTTACTGGTATCAGTCAAAACATGTCTAGAACTGTTTACTATGTATAAATGTGAAAGGACTTGGAAAGAACCTTATGCTAAATATAGTATCCTATAAAATATTGTGCGGCAAGCTGCCCATCAAAGGAACCTGTGGGTCTGGCATGGGTGGGTCTCTCTTCCGGGGCAATTGGCATGGAGGCGGAGGAAAGGGCAGGGCCCAAAACTCCACTCTGAGTCCGGCCAGCATGGTCTCTGCCCCGCTCATGAGAGCAAACCCTTGAGCAATGTTGGACTCGGCCAGGGGATGGCCGAGCCCCTTGCCAGGAGGTCAGTATGTATTCTGTACTGGCTGGTATAAATATTCTCTCATGCTACCACAATCATCGTGGGACTAGCTAGATCTTTCCAGCATATTTGCCTGGCCACTTGGATCTCTAAGTAATTAGACCAGAGAGAAATGCTGTTTGCCTCCAAGCAAGCAAGCATGGCTCCTGATAACTCAGAGGCAACTAAAATACAAAACTACCATGAAGTAGACGAGACTCTTGTGAAGGCTTGAAGAAATATTTAACTGGCAGCATTAGTATAGTCTTTGGTATAGAGGCATGCCATATCAGAAACCCCCTTCTCTACCCTATAAGACATTTCCAGGCAGATCTTGGCTTAAAACATTAGCATATAAAAGGGTCTAGGGTGAGGTGCTGGGAGAAATTACCTAAGGGCATTTGACCCTCCCTGCTTCCCATAATAGTGGGAGGTCTAAGTTGCAGGGGCATAAAACTAGCCTGCTTATTCTCTTGGGCTCTCTCTTTTTGGGCTCCCACTCTTCTTGGTAGTCTTGTCTCCTCTCTACAGGGCCTTAACAGGTGGTGGCCACCATCTTGGCCTACACGTGGCTGGGGTTCTAGCAGGGAATCCTAAGCACAGTGTTTTTCCTATTGCTGATTTGTATGCCTGAACTTATGATAAGTAAAGCATTTTAAAACCTGCACCAGATGCCTGAGTTTTCATCCATTCCCCACCAGCTTCAGAGGTAGAAGGGAACTCGCTTCCTGGCACTGTTGGGGACCCCAGCAGTGTCCCCGCCATTACCTCACAGATTATACATAGTTACATAAATATATCTTGTTTTAGCTTCTCAGGAATACTTTGTAATATGGCCTCTATTTAATACATTAGATAGAGAGATAGTAGAGTGGGTAAGGACCTTGTCCTGCATGAAGCCAACCAGGGTTCAATCAACAGCATCCTATATGTCCCTCCAAGTCCCACCAGGATTAATTACTGAGTGTAGAGTCATAGTTATTCAAGAGCATCACTGGGGATGGCCCAAAAGCCAAAAAATAAAAGAATATTAAAATTACTTTAGGAATTTCCTCATATAATTCCGAATATGTAGCCACTTTATATTAAGTATGCAGCCAGAGTTTAACTTTCTCAACTAAAAATTCTAAGACAGAATCAAAACTTAAGAAGCTCTTAGACAAGATATGTCATTAAACTTGATTACTTGATCACTTGAATCCCGTTATTCATCGATTTGCTCGAGTGGGCGCCAGTAACATTTCCATTGGACCCTATCACGTGCCAATGTAGCCCAATGGCATCTTTTGGGGTCAGGAAAATAAACATTTCTGTTACTGGATTTGGCATATCGAACACGCATCGGACAGCTTGCCAGGCTCTGCCATGCGGGCACTATATTCTCATTACGCCATTAAACTTACACAATTAAAACTTCACTGTTCTAATTGTGTTCAATGTCCGCACATTTCACCAATAAATGCATGAGATGAGATGTGACTACAAGAGTATCCCACCCACACGGCAGAGTCTGGTAAGCTACCCATGTCATATTTGATATGCCAAATACTAGTAACAATTATAGACCTCCTTCCCATGACCTTATGGAATGGTTTGAGGCTCTTTATGTTCCTGGAGCAAGCAGATGCCCTTGGGCTAAACCAGTATGTGACAGGACATATGGAGATGTTACTGGTGCCCACTCGAAAGCAAATTGATGAACAATGGGAAGACAAGTGATACAAGTGATACCAAAAAGAAGCAATTGTGATCGAGAGAGAAAAGAAAAGTACCTGCCATAGAAGCAGCCTGGGGAGGGAGAAGGAAAGGGGGACATTGGTGTAGGGAAGGGTGTACTGGTGGAGGGATGGGTGCTGGACTACTGTATGACTGAAGCTCAATCATGAATAGATTTGTAATTGTATATCTCATGGTGGTATAATAAAATTAAAAAAATAAATAAATGAAATAAATAAGTGAACTAAATAAAAGCTTCAGGTTTAAGAAGATTTAAAAAAAATTTTGGATCACCCACAATGTTAAGGATTCTGTATCAAGGATGACTCCTGGCAGTGCTTGTAGGACCATATGTGATGTCAGGATTTTTTTTTTTGCTTCATTTTTTGTTTGAGGGCCATACCTATCAAACCTGATTGTGCTCAAAGTTGGGAGGGCACTTGCCCTGCAAGTGGCAGACCCAGGTTCAATCCCTGGCACTCTATAGGGTCTCCCAAGGCTTACTCTTGGCTTTGTGCTTAGGAATCACTCCTGAGAGGGCTCAGAGAACCATTTGAGGTAATGGGGACCAAACCCAGCCTCGTGCAAGGCAAGTGCCTTACCAGCTATACTATCTCTTCAACCCTTAGGGTGGTGTTAGAAATTGAGGTGGGATCAGTAGCATGTAAAACAAGTGCCTTAACCCTTGTACTATTTCTCTAGCCCTGAAACTCCATGTTTGATGCCTGGCACCATATGATCCCTTGAGCACCATCAGGTGAGGATCAAACAAGTAAACAAAATATGTCAGCTTAATTTCACATACCATTAATTAATGTGCAATAAACTAAAATTTTGTCTTATTGTTAAAAAAAAGAAGCAATTGAAGAGTCAATGTATTTCATTTTTTTTTCATTTTTAAATAGATGCCTGGCTATTACTGCTTCATAGGAATCTCTTTTCTAAAAATAATTGTAATTTCTTATTTACTCGAATAGGCTGTTAAAAAATTTAAATTTCATTTCTTTTAAATTTAAAAAGTCAGTTTAATTTCTTTGAAAAATTGACAAGAATTTGTTGGTTTTAGGCCCACATATGTTTAATGTCTTTACCTTTAAATACGCTTATCTTTAATACTTTTAACTTTAGATATACTTATCTTTAATATCTTTAACTTTAGATACTTTATCACTTCACTTGATCACTTGATATCCCATTACTCATTGATTTGCTTGTGCAGGCACCAGTAACATTTCCATTTGACCCTATCATGTGTCAGTGTAGCCCAATGGCATCTGCTTGCTCCAGGAATACGAAGAACCTCAAATCATTCATTCAGGGTCTTGACGAAGAAGTCTGACCATCTTGTAGGTGGGCGGCCACGTGATCTTTTGGCATCCCATGGGATCCAGTTGGTAATTGCTCTAGTCCAGTAGTTGTCTCCAAATCGCATTACATGTCCAGCCCATCTGATTTTCGACGCCTTGGAAAACGAGACAGCATCCCTGACTCTGGATCGCCAACGGAGGTTGGTACTCCGGATTCCTTCGCTCACTTGAGCGAGGTATGATATTCCAAGCATAGCTCTTTCAACTTCTCTTTTGGGAGACCTGAATAGTGTTCTCATCCTGCTTTCATAGGGCCCAGATCTCTGAGGCGTATATTAATGCAGGGAGAATGGTCGAAGAGATGTGCCCCAAGCCGGAGGTTCTTTGTCCTTTTAGCCATTTCTTTGATGCTCTTTAAGGCATTCCATGCTGCCTCTCTTCTTCCCTGCGCAACTCAGGTTTTAGGTTATTCGTCATGTTGAGTTCTCGACCTAGGTACACATAACTGCTTCATTCAGAGATGATTGTTCCATTGAGAGTGAATGGAGCATCTGGATATCTTTAATATCTTTAACTTTAGGTACACTTTATCTTTAATATCTTTAACTTTAGATACAGTGGTGGATGAACTGATGTTATGTGTATAAGGTACAGAAAGTAGGTGTGAAACTTGCCAATTATTGCAGAAGTGTTAAATATTAATGATTCACAATAAATATAATTTAAATCTACATACTTGTTAGTATTCATGGACAATAAAAAGCAGAGGTTGGCATCTACACAAAAAACATGGTGTGGTCAGGTGGTAACTAAATTAATGTAGCAATCCAAAGGCACTCTTTGCAAAGTGCTCTTCTGAGTGGTAGATTTATGTTTAGGATCAGTCACAAGATATGGAAAGTCATAGTCCAATTGAGATGCTCCATGAACAGAATACCTTAGCCTGAGTGGCTTAAATCAGACACATATTTCTCTACTTACACTTTACTTCTAAAGGACAGAGGTCCAAAGTTAAGGCCTCAGTACATCTGGTGTCTGGAGACCTCCTGTTTTGCAGATAGCTGACCTCTCCCTGTACGGAGGGCACATGCTTCTTACACACACCTGCTGCCATTGTTATGGCTCAATCTTGTTACCCAATGACTGTTCTTTCTAATATCATGCAGGGATGCAGAGATTACTTTGTTCATCTAATGGATCTTGAGGTATGAGAACAATCAATCTATAATAGAGCATGGGTTTGGTTTAGGAATGTTTGTGGTGGTTAATATGCTCAATTGCTGATAAATGTCTCTAGTTGGTCATAAATGAGGCCAGAATTTTCTTTTCATCTTTATTGTGGTTTTATGAATGCTTAAATTTTAAAATTATAAGTGTCTTGATAAAAGAAAAACATCCAAACTCAGTACAAAGTACTTAAACCATGCCTTCGAAATCCATACGAGTCATTATTTAACCAGAGTCACCTGATCATGTAAAGGTAAGAGTCTTTCTCTTAATGATTCCTTCATTAAAAAAAAACAGTTCTGTAAGTTATTTGTTTACTTGGAGGACATCAAAAAATTTTTGAAATTTTTGTCCAGTCAAGATGCCAATTTCAAAACTTAGAAGTAGACTTTAGTGATTTTTATTAACTTTAATTTAATCTTGTGTATTTTCTTTAAAACATCTGTACTTTTCTTTTTTAAATTTTTTTCCTTTTTTAAATTTTTATTATATCAGCATGAGATATACAATTACAAATATGTTCATGATGGATTCCACTCATACAGTGTTCCAGCACTGTCCCTCCATCACCCTTCCCAACACCAATGTATCAACTCCCCAACCTCTATGGCAGGCACTTTTCTCCTTTTTCCTCTCTCTCATTCCCCCTCCTCTCTTTTTTCTGTCTCTTAGATATTGTGACTTGCAATACATACATTTAGAAGTTATCATGTATATCCCTATGCCTGTTTTCAATGCTCAGTTCTAGTCTGGCATTACCACTTGATCACTTGATCACTTGACATCCTGTTATTCATCAATTTGCTTGAGTGGGCTCCAGTAACATTTCCATTTAACCTTATCACGTCCCAGTGTAGCCCAATGGCATCTGCTTGCTTCAGGAATATGAAGAGCCTCAAACCGTTCATTCAGGGTCTTGACAAAGAAGTCTGACTAACTTGTAGGTGGGCGGCCACATGATCTTTTGACATCCAGTGGGATCCAGTCGGTAACGGCTCTAGTCCAGTGGTTGTCTCTACATTGCATTACATGTCCGGCCCATCTGATTTTTTTTTACTGTTAGATTTCTTTTTCTTTTATTTTATTATCCCCCCAAAATATTATTACACCATTTTAGACATACAATTGAAAGATGCTCATGTAGAGTTTTGGTTCTACAGTGTTCCAACACCCATCCCTCCACCCAAACCCATCTCCCATCACCAATACCCCCCCCCCCCCCCCCCCCCACACCTCAACTGCTTGGCGGGTTCTGTATGTCATTTCTCTACTCTTTTCTCTCCCTCCCGCCAAACTTTCCTGCTCTTCGTGGAATGCAGTGCATTAAAAGACATTACTGTTTCCACTATTTTAATGGACCGTGTGGCCGCAAACAGCCGCGCGACCTGGGCTCGAACTGGTTTTGCTCTGTTAATCTGGTCGTGAGGCAGTTTCCCCAGCGCCGGACAGCGAAAATGGTGGCTAGTGTGATGGGCGAGTCTCATCTGGCTGCTTCCGGTACCCCCAGAGGTGATGGGCCCACTCCCAAAACCCGCCTGCCCTCCTGGGGCCCCATAGTCAGCTGGGCCCGGGCAAGCCGAGTTCCAGCCTCCCCAGCCGCTTGTGAGCCTCTTCATGCTATGGCTGGCGGCCCAGGGCAGCTCCTGGGCGGGGCCACCAGGCTCGACAAAATGGAGAGGGGAATGGCCGAACCCTGACTCCATCTGACGAATTCCCAGTGA
Organism: Cryptotis parvus; assembly: GCA_021461705.1. Taxonomy (NCBI): domain Eukaryota; kingdom Metazoa; phylum Chordata; class Mammalia; order Eulipotyphla; family Soricidae; genus Cryptotis; species Cryptotis parvus. Next base: position 28,526 of record JAJIBD010038468.1, read on the forward strand.
TTCCTGCTTCTGGGAGCCGCCTACCTGGGCTCGAACTGGTTTTGCTCTGTTAATCTGGTCGTGAGGCAGTTTCCCAGCGTCCGGACAGCAAAAATGTGGCTAGTGTGATGGGCGGAGTCTCATCTGGCTGCTTCGGAACCCCCAGAGGTGACGGGCCCACTCCCAAAACCCGTCTGCCCTCCTGGGGTCCCATAGTCAGCTGGGCCCGGGACGCAGCCGAGTTCCCCCATCTGATTTTCAATGCCTTGGCAAACGAGACAGCATCCCTGACTGTGGATCATCGATGGAGGTCGGAACTCCAGATTTCTTCTTTTACCTGAGTGAGGTGTGATATTCCAAGCATAGCTCTTTCAATTCCTCTTTGGGAGACTCTAATAGCATTCTCATCCTGCTTTCATAGGGCCCAGATCTCTGAGGCATATGTTAATGCAGGGAGAACAGTGGAGTCGAAGAGATGTGCCCTGAGCTGGAGGTTCTTTGACATTTTAGCTATTTCTTCAATGCTCTTGAAGGTGTTCCACACCGCTCTCTTCCTCCTGCACAGCTCAGGTTTTAGGTCATTCAGCATGTTGAGTTCTTGACCTAGGTACACATAACTGCTGCATTCAGAGATGTTTGTTCTGTTGAGAGTAAATGGAGCATCTGGAACTAGTTCATTTTTCACAAACATAGTTTTGTTGAGATTCAACTGTAGACCTATCTTTCCACATTCTTGGTCGAATTCAGCCAGCATCTGTGCCGGTTGGCTAATGTTTGGTGTTATTAGAACTATGTCATCAGGGAAGCGGCAGTGGTGTAGTTGCCAACCATCTATCTTCATTCCCATTCCTTCCCATTCTAATTGTCGCATGATGTTCTCGAGGGTGGCGCTGAAGGGTTTCGTGAAATGGTATCACCCTGCCCAACCCCTCTTTTGACATCCATGATCACTTCCTTGTAGAATGGGGAGATCCTGGTGGTGAATCCAAAATACAGCTCACAAAGGATCTTGATGTATTGGGTTTGAATGCCCAGTTTGGCTAGGACTTCAGTAACTGCTTCCGTCTCAGCAGGATCAAAAGCTTTTTCTAAATCAATGAACGTGAAACAGAGCAGCATCTTGAACTCCCTACAAACATTGATGAATTTGGTTACCGTGTGGATATGCTCGATTGTGCTGAATGCTGGAATTACCATTTCAAACAATTACTAGCACACTGGTCCCTTCTCTATCTTACCTAACCCACTCCTACCACACACTTGTGGTAGATTCCAACCACTGACAAGTCCTCTTTGTCCATGTTCTACCTGGCTTTAGATATTACTATCATATTTTATATCCCGAAATGAATGTAGTCATTCTATTATCTGTCCTTATAATGAATTTCACTCAGCATGATCCTCTCCATGTCCATCCATTTATAGGCAAATTTCATAACTTTGTTTTTTCTAACAGCTGCATAGATGTAGCATAGTTTCTTTATCCAGTCATCTGCTCTTTGGCACTCAGGTTGTTTCCATATTATGGCTATTGTGAGAAGTGATGCTATGAACATAGAAAACCATCTGTACTTTTCTGCTAGCTTAACAAAGATGTAAATTTTTGTAAACTATTTGCTTTCCAGTCCATAAACACTATTTGTTCATTTCAATCATTAATTTGTTTTACTGTATTCTGTAAATGCTCGAGATGAGAGCCTTCTACTGAGAATATACCACCTACACGGCAGAGCCTGGCAAGCTACTCATGTTTTATTTATTTGTTATGCCAAAAACTAGTAACAATTATGGGCCTCAATTCCATGACTGGAGAATGGTTTGAGGCTCTTCCCTGTCCCTGGAGCAAGCAGATGCTCTTGGGTTACTCTTGCTTGTGACAGGACATAAAGAGATGTTATTGGTGCCCACTCGATCAAATCGATGAACAATGAGAAGACAGTATATACAGTGATATAGATATATATATGATATATGATATATATATCATATACATATATAGTGATATATGTGTATATAATATACAGTGATATATGATATATATCATATACATAATGCATTTTTCTTTCTATTTTACATTTATTTATTTATTTTTTTGACAATTACAAAAATGTTTATGTTTGGGTTTCAAGCCATACAATGTTCAGCACCCATCATATTTTTAAAAATATAGTTTTAAATTTGGGGGCATCTCACACCTAGTGGTGCTCAGGACATACTCTTGGTTCTGAGCTCAAAGGATTCACTCCTGATGGGCCCAGAAAACAAACCCAGCAAGGCTGAATGCAAGGCAGCACCCTACCTGCTTCCCAATCACTCCAGCCCCTTTGTTTTAAAATTTTTAAATGGTATTTTTATTGAATTCCCTTTCTTTCACTTTTAGAGTAAATTTAAATAGAAAACTGACTTTTATTAATTCTTTAAATAACTTTTTTTATAATTATATTTAATTAAATATATAATAAATTATATATATAAATATATATAAATCCCGTGGGATCCAGTTGGTAACAGCACTAGTCCAGTGGTCATCTCCAAATCGCATTACATGTCCAGCCCATCTGATTTTCGATGCCTTGGCAAACGAGACAGCATCCCTGACTCTGGAACAACGATGGAGGTCGGAGCTCCAGATTCCTTTTTCACTTGAGTGAGGCGTGATATTCCAAGCATAGCTCTTTTGATTCCTCTTTGGGAGACCCCAATAGCATTCTCGTCCTGCTTTCATTGGGCCCAAGTCTCTGAGGCGTATATTAATGCAGGGAAAATGGTGGAATTGAAGAGATGTGCCTGGAGCCGGAGGTTTTTTTTGTCTTTTTAGCTATTTCTTCAATGCTTTCCAAGTCATTCCATGCCGCTTTCTTCATCCTGCGCAGCTCAGGTTTTAGGTCGTTCATCATGTTGACTTCTTGACCTAGGTATACATACATGCTGCATTCAGAGATGTCTGTTCCATTGAGAGTGAATGGGGCCTCTGGAACTAGTTCATTTTTCACCGAACATAGTTTTGCTAAGATTCAGCTATCTTTCCAATTCTTGGTCGAAGTCAGCCAGCATTTGTGCCACTTGGCTAATATTTGGTGTTATTAGAACGATGTCATCAGCGAAGCGGAGGTGGTGTAGTTGCCGACCATCTATCTTCACTCCCATTCCTTCCCATTCTAAGTGTCGATGATGTTCTCGAGGTGGTGCTGAAGAGTTTTGGTGAAATGGTATCGCCTTGCCGAACCCCTCTTTTGACATCAATGACACTTCTTTATAGAATGGTGAGATACTGGTGGTGAATCCGTAATACAGCTCACGAAGGATCTTGATGTATTTATTGGGTTTGAATGCCCTGTTTGGCTAGGGTTTTGATGACCACTTCAGTCTCCACAGAATCAAAGGCTTTCTTTAAATCAATGAATGTGAGACAGAGCGGCATCTTGAACTCCCTACGAACTTCATGAGCTTGGTTACCGTGTGGATATGGTCAATTGTGCTGAATCCTTTTCGGAAGCCAGCTTGCTCTCATGGTTGTCTTTCATCTAATGTTCTGCCAATCCTGTTCAGGATGACTTGAGTGAACAGCTTGTAGATGACAGACAACAGGCAGATGGGGCGATAGTTGCCAATGTCGTGGATGCCTCCCTTCTTGAACAGTAGAAGTGTCCTGCAGTTTTTCAGGTTTTCCATTGGGGAGGGCACCTTGCATTCAGACAGGTAGTGTGTGAAGAGCTGAGCCAGTGTATTGATGAGTACTGAAGGCAGATTCTTCAGGTGTTCGGGTCTAATTTTGTCTGGGCCTGGTGCTGTTCTCTTCTTTACTGATGAAATGGCATGTCAGATTTCAGAAGGGAGAACGTTGGGAACGCCATATCCATCCTGTGGAATTTGGTATGTGGGTATAATATATAAATATATTGTATTATAAATTATAATTTTATAAATTCTTTAAAGAAATAAATAAATTCTTTAAGATTCAAAGAATTTTGAATTCTATTTAAAATTTAAATAAAAACAGACTTCTATAAATTCTTTCTTCAGGAATGTGTGAAGAAAATAGGTCATAATACCTATTTCCTTGACAGGAAAATGTTTTATTTTTTTATTTTTTAAAATTTTTTTTTTATTATACCACTGTGAAACATACAATTACAAAGGTGTTCATAATTGGTTCTTGGTAATACAGTATTCCAGCACCCATCCCTCCACCAGTGCCCCATTTCCACCACCAATGTACCCCCCCCCCCCCTCCCACCCCCCAGGCCACCTTAATAGCAGGTACCCCAGTTTCCTCTCTTTCTCTCTCTATCTCTCTCTGTCTCTGCATCTTTCTCCCTCTTATTTTACACATTGTGGCTAGCCCTGCAGATATTTAGAGTTTGTCACTTAAGTCTCTTTGTGTATATTCAGTGGTGAGTTTTAATCTGCCATTACCATTTCCCATATTTAGTAAAACACTGGTATTTATTTATATCCTATTAATGAATGCAGTCATTCTATATCTGTCCTTTTCCTTCTAATTTCACTCAGCATGATAGACTCCATGTCCATCCATTTGCAGGTAAATTTCATGATTTCATCTTTTCTGACAGCCGCATAGTATTCCATAGTGTAGATGAACCACAGTTTCTTTAGCCAGTCCTCTGTTCTCGGGCATTTAGGTTGTTTCCAGATTCTAGCTATAGTGAATAGCGCAGAGATGAATAAAGAAGTATAGATAGTGTTTCTGCTATGTGTTTTTCGGTCTCTCGGGTATATTCCCAGGAATGCTATTGCTGGATCAAATGGGAGCTCAATATCTAGCTTTCGGAGGAATGCACATATTGTTTTCCAAAAGGGCTGGACCAGTCGGCACTCCCACCAGCAGTGGATGAGAGTCCCTTTTTCCCCACATGGCACTCCCACCAGCAGTGGATGAGAGTCCCTTTTTCCCCACATCCAAGCCACCACCGGTTGTTCTTGCTGTTTTGGATGTGTGCCAGTCTCTGTGGGGTGAGATGGTACCTCATAGTTGTTTTGATTTGCATCTCCCTGATGATTATAGATGAAGAGCACTTTTTCATATGCCTTTTGGCCATTCGAATTTCTTCTTTTTGAAAGCTTCTGTTCATTTCTTCTCCCCATTTTTTGATGGGGTTGGCTGTTTTCTTCTTGTGGAGTGCTACCAGTGCCTGATATATCCTGGATATTAACCCTTGTCAGATGGGTATTGAGTGAATATCCTTTCCCCACTCTGTGGATTGTCTTTGTATCTTGGTCACGGAAAATATTTTTAAAGAACATTATGTTAGTGCTGGAATTGAATATTTTTCTGATATTAAGCTGAATTAAGCTCCACTAGTTCTTGGTGGAACTGGAAGGCTTTGAGTCCAAGCTTTGAGACTTCACAGCTGTACCATGTAGCATAGCACAGACAGTGATGTTCTCAAAAGGCACACAAAAGGACCAGAGAGAATATAATGATTGTACTTTCCCCTGAACTGACGTAACCCTGTGGTCTCGAAGCACTGCAGTGCCTGGGTAATCCCTGGCACTCCAGGTCAGAGTAGTCTGGCACCTCATTTTCCCCACACAGTTGGTCCACAGTCACTTAGTGGAGTCCTCAAGCCTCCTGAGCACTGCTTGAGAGACTGCCCAAAATAAGTAAATAAATGCAGAGTGCATGATTCCTTCACCCAAATTTATCAACCCAGTTATTCATACTTCCCTGAGGCACAGTAAATGAACAGGAGGGGGTCAATTATGAAAATGAAACATTAGGAAGTTGCTGATCAGAGAAGATTGTATGACCTTGTGGAAAACAGTTGACCTAATCTGGAGAATAGTGCAAATCAAATTCTTATTCAGTTTATGTAGTGATCAACAACTACATACTCAGTATTGCAAGTATATAACAAGTAGTAACAGAAATACTTTTTTAAAATTACTTCATAACAAGCTTAACCCTCTATGTTGTGGTGTTGAGGAGTAAACCCATGGTCTCACATATGCAAGGAAAGTGCAGCATCCCTGAGACACATCCCTCATCTCCATATATACTTTTATATTGGGTTTTCACTGGCTTCGATCAATCAATACAGGTAAAGACAGGGGATTTTTTATTCAAATCTTACTTGTAGCAAAGTCAGGCTGGAGATCTGTTAAATACATGTTAGATGACCAAATAGCTGAATCTGCACATGGGTGAGGCATAGGATGCAATTTCAGCTTATTAGATAAGTTGAAATTTTTTATGAATAAAGTGGAGGGTCCAGTACTCACACAATGGAGCAGGTCTGCACAACGCAGCCAGTGGAGCTGTACCAGGCAATGTAGTAGATCTGCACAACACAGCTAGTGGAATTGTATCAGGCAGTGTAATAGATCTGCACAACACAGCCAGTAGAGCTGTACCAGGCAGTGTAGTAGATCTGCACAAAACAGCCAATAGAACTGCAACAGGCAGTGTAGTAGATCTGCACAACAAAGCTCATGGAACTGTATGGGGCAGTTTAGTGGATCTGCACAGTGCAGCCTCATGGAGCTGTACCAGGCAGTGTAGTGGATGTGCACAGCACAGCCAGTGGAGCTGTACCAGGCAGTATAGTGAATCTGCACGTGGCAGCTTGTAGAGCTGTACCAGGCAGTGTAGGGGATGTGCACAGCACAGCTAGTGGAACTGTACCAGGCAGTGTAGTGAATTCGCACAACACAGCCAGTGGAGCTGTACCAGGCAGTATAGTGAATCTGCACGTGGCAGCTTGTAGAGCTGTACCAGGCAGTGTAGGGGATGTGCACAGCACAGCCAGGGTCCCCAACAGTGCTGGGAAGCGAGTTCCCTTCTACCTCCGAGCCGGGCGGGGAATGGATGAAGACTCAGGAATCCGATGTAGCTTTAAAAGGCTTTACTTATTACAGATTCAGGCATACAAATCAGCAATAGGAAAACCCAGTGCTTAGGATTCAGGGGCTAGAACCCCAGCCACGTGTAGGCCAAGATGGCGGCCACCACGTGTTAAGCCCTGTAAAGAGGAGACAAAGACAAGAACCCAAGAAGAGTGCAAGTCCCAAAAGAGAGCCCCAAAAGAAAGCCCAGAGAGAGAGAGAGAGAGAGAGAGAGAGAGAGAGAGAGAGAGAGAGAGAGAGAGAGAGAGAGAGAGAGAGAGGAAGCAGGCTGGCTTTATACCCCTGCAACTCAGACTTCCCACTATTATGGGAAGCAGGAAGGGTCAAATGCCCTTAGGTAATTTCTCCCAGCACCTCACCTAGGCCCTATTATATACTAATATTTTGAGCCAAGATCTGCCTGGAAATGTCTTTATATGGTAGAGAAGGGGTTTCTGAGATGGCATGTCTCTGTACCAAAGACTAGTACTAATGCCAGTTAAATATTTCTCCAAGTCTTCACAAGAGTCTCATCTACTTCACAGTAATTTTGTATTTTAGTTGCCTTTGAGTTATCAGGGGAGCCATGCTTGCTTGCTTGCTTGTAGGCAAACAGCATTTCTCTCTGGTCTAATTACTTAGAGATCCAATGTGGCCAGGCAAATATGCTGGTAAGATCTAGCTAGTCCCACGATGATTGTGGTAGCATGAGAGAATATTTATACCAGCCAGTACAGAATACATGGTCAGATAAACTGCCACATTTAGACTACCCCCTTATCTACAAAGTGACCTGCAGGAGGCAATCCAGGGAAGATGCAGAGACTCTTAGAGGAGTCCTGCAACAACTCCCCCTGATTAGTTTACTATAAAAAATTGAAAGTACAAAATATTTAGTAACATATAGAAAATTAAGATAAGAAAAAACAATTCCAATTACAAAATGATAATATATGTTACTTTAGGATCCTAACTTGTTTTTGGACCCAAAGCAAGGGTCGTGACAAAGTGTTTTTAGCTGTCTGATTATAACAAACTATAGTTTGCACTGTCCATAATTTGTGAGAGCCTATTTACCATATTTTAAGTAAAGTCACGTGTTTGGAGAAAGGTCTGAAGAACGGCCTCTGGAACAGCAATAGCGGTGTTCATAACAATGAGTCTCTGGAGAGCAGCTGTCAGGAAATCGTTGAATTGTCAGGAACACTGGATCGGGTCTCAGGAACACTGGAACAAATATCTTGAACTCTGGAACAGGAGTCTCGAGTGCTGGAACAGGTGTCTGGAACATCGGTGTGGGCTTCTTGCAGGGCTTCTTCAGCAAGAGAACACTGGCACCAGTAACTGTACCTGTAGCTTAATTTTAGGAGGGACAAAACTCTTTTCGAGATTAATCACAAGTAGAGATTTTAAGGCTTTGGCAGGAATTCAAGAACATGAAAAAACTTCAACACCTTGTGAAAGGAAACATTAGGAAAAACTTTTTTTGCAAATTATTAAATTTTTAGTGAGCACTGTTTTAGGAGTCTTGGAGTATTAAGCACTGTAGCGCAATTTTTCTGCATTCCAATATCTTATCCTGTGAACAAAATCATTAGAAAAACCATTTTTATTGATTTAGCAAACTTTTTTTGTAATGAGCACTGTGATCAGAGTTCAAAACCTCGTGCATCATAGAAGGAATCTTCAGCAGCCAAGTTCTTTTTCTGTAAATTTCTGAACAAAAGCATGAAAAAAAAATTTTTATTAGTTGTTAGCAGATTTTGATATTGAGCACTATACTTGGAGTTCACCCTTTTTTTTTTCCTTTTTTAATTTTTAATTTTTTTAAATTTTTAACCTGTAAACAAAACATTAGAAAACTTATTAATTTTTTAAAACCTTGACACTGAACATCATACATGGCAGTCTATTTTTCTTCAAAACCTTAAAAAAACTTCTTAGTCATTCCTATACATAAAGACCTTAGAAAATTCTTACCAAATACCTTCTCCTTGAGGGTTATTCAGGTGCTTTCACCTTTAAACATTTCAAAGCAGCAAGGAAACATTAAGACACTTACACATAAAACACTTAGAAAATATATAATTTTTTTAGAAATAAAGGGGTTATTTCCAGCCAAAGCATCAATAGGCTGCAATGCAAGGTTATTTTTTTATTAAAGATGAACCAAAATCAACAGGCTGCAAAGCAAAATTATTGTTATTTAAGATGGACCATGTTCAACAGGCTGCAAAGCAAGATTATCATTATTAAAAAATGAACCAATCCGGGAGGTTGAACAGCAGTTTGCAATTTAAAATTAAGACTTTATACTGAAAGAAATTAGGTGTTTTTAAACCTGTGCTAACCATTTATAATTAATTTTTACTTAGATAGGTGAATGGACTGGTTTTTGAGTCTGCATCAGTGTTTTTCAGCTGCTGTCCTTGAGACAAATTTAAGGTGGATAATGTTAAAGATACCTGTTTTTTGTTGCTTCAGTAACTGCATTTTGAAAGTTTTTTGAGCACGTTTAACAATTCGTTATTAGCCATAACATTTGCCATAAATAATTCACCAAAATTATCCATTTGCCAGAAGTCTTTTGCCATAAATATCCAATCACATAACTGCAAACCTCCAGCCACATAGAATGGAGCACATGGAATGGAGCACACAATAAATTGTCTGCAAACCTCCAGCCACATGGAATGGAGCACAGACAAATAAAAACTGGACAATTTGGTACTTTTTTTTTTTTATGGAAAGTTATGGTACTTATGAAGGTGGCAGGCATCTGTAGATTGATCCTAAAGCTCTTTTCCAGCTGAATTAAATAAAGATGCCACCAAGAAATCTGACCTTTCATTTCCTTAAACCAAAGGTCCAGGAAAGCCTCTACCTTAAACTTAAACTTGCTCTCTAGAACTTGCACTCAGCTTCTGTTGGGGGAGGTGCAGTTTTATCACAAAAATCACAAGAGTTAGCATCAGAAAAGGCCAGAACAAAGAATAGTCATTAGGAATGTTGCGAAGCTCCCAGAGCTTTGCTCTTAGACTATTAAATTTAGAACAGGAGGAACTACAAGAGGTAGGCCTGGACAGGCTCGGGTAATTAATCTGTTCCTCCCATCCTCCTCATCAGAGTTTGTAAGAATTTTAGGGAAGCCCTCAACTTGAGATTCAGTCTCCATCAGAGGGGCATCTCTGCCTTCGGAGGTATTAACTCCGGGCAGATTTTCAGTTTGAGAGCCGGCCTCCTCTGGAGGTTTCTTTTTTTCCTCTAGGTTATCGTCAAGCTTTAAAATCTGTTTGCTGGATTTAATGTCATGACTTTCAGAAAGAAAAGCAGGAGTTATAAAAGTCACCACTTTTACTACCACCTGAAAAAAACAGGTGAAGCCAGAACAAAGAAAATACCTCCGGGAGGTAACCCATTTTAACTCACGGTTTAAATGCTGCTCTTGGCTTCAGGAAAAGTTCATCAGTATCTCGGTGGGACCTCCAGATGCAGGGGTGCCCACCCAGGTATGCCAGATCCTGGGGATGCCGCCAGGATCCCCAACAGTGCCGGGAAGCGAGTTCCCTTCTACCTCCGAAGCTGGCGGCAAATGGATGAAGACTCAGGAATCTGACGTAGTTTTAAAAGGCTTTTACTTATTACAGGTTCAGGCATACAAATCAGCAATAGGAAAAACCCAGTGCTTAGGATTCCCGGCTAGAACCCCAGCCACGTGTAGGCCAAGATGGTGGCCACCACGTGTAAAGGCCCTGTAGAGAGGGAGACAAAGACAAGACTCCCAAGAAGGGTGCAAGCTCACAACGAAAGAGCCAAAAAAAAAGAGAGAGAGAGAGAGAGAGAGAGAGAGAGAGAGAGTGAGAGAGAGAGTGAGAGAGAGAGAGAGAGAGAGAGAGAGAGAGAGAGAGAGAGAGAGAGAGGAAGCAGGCTGGTTTTATACCCCTGTAACTCAGACCTCCCACTATTATGGGAAGCAGGAAGGGTCTAATGCCCTCAGGTAATTTCTCCCAACACCTCACCTAGGCCCTATTATACGCTAATGTTTTGAGCCAAAATCTGCCTGGAAATGCCTTTATAGGGTAGAGAAGGGGGTTTCTGAGATGGCATGTCTCTGTACCAAAGACTAATACTAATGCCAGTTAAATATTTCTCCAAGTCTTCACAAGAGTCTCATCTACTTCACGGTAGTTTTGTATTTTAGTTGTCTTTGAGTTATCAGGGAGCCATGCTTGCTTGCTTGCTTGCTTGCTTGCTTGTAGGCAAACAGCATTTCTCTCTGGTCTATTACTTAGAGATCCAACGTGGCCAGGCAAATATGCTGGTAAGATCTAGCTAGTCCCACGATGATTGTGGTAGCATGAGAGAATATTTATACCAGCCAGTACAGAATACATGGTCAGATAAACTGCCACATTTAGACTACCCCCTTATCTATAAAGTGACCTGCAGGAGGCAAACCAGGGCAGATGCAGAGGCTCTTAGAGGAGTCCTGCAACAGTGGATCTGCACAACCAGTCAGTGGAGCTGTACCAGGCAGTGTAGTGGATCTGCACAGAGCAGCTTGTAGAGCTGTACCAGGCAGTGTAGGGGATGTGCACAGCGCAACCAGTGGAGGTGTACCAGGCAGTGTAGTGGATATGCACAGTATATTGTAAAAGCATATGTGTGCTCCTGTGTTGTTCATTACAACATGTACATAGCACAATATCTAATTTCTGGAAAATACCCAATTGTCCAAAGACAGATGAATGGAAAAAGAAGCTGGTATGTGGGGCCAGAAAGACAGTGCAGCAGGTAGGGCAGCTTGCCTTATACTCAGTCAATCTGGATTCAATTCCCAGCACCACATGGTCGGGAGTGATCCCTGAGCACAAAGCCATGTCTAAGCCTCTAAGCACAGCTCAGTGTGGCCTAAAAACCAAAAAAGAAAGAAAAAAAAGAAACTGAAGTATGTATATACATGTATACATGTACTACTCTGGAGCTCCTGTGGTAGATGCCAAAAAGTTAATTAATCAAATGCAACTTAGTTTTGAAGTTTGCTCCTATGTGGATGGATATTGAGAGTACCATGCAGAGTGAGGTTAACCAGAAGGAGAGGGACAGACACAATGATTTCCCTTATATGTGGGATATAAGGAAACACAATTAGGTCATAACAAATGGCCAAAAGGCACAGAATGTGGGAAATGAGCTGAGCTTACTATGGTTGGGAGGCAGGAGCGTGTGTGCTGGGGGGCTGGGGGGTGGGGGGGGCACTGAAATAAGCGGACACTCTGGGGAAGGGTGGGGGTGTTGGGACATAGTGTGCATGAAACTAAGGTAAGCAGATGCTCTGGGAAGGGCGTGGTGTTGGGACTCTGCATGCATAGAACTACATCATTAACAATACTGTGAGTCATGATGTCTAAATTAAAAAAAAATTAAAGAATATCTGTGTTAGATTCCACTAAAATAATTAGAAAAAAGAAAACCAAAGGCTATTAGACACTGCCATCAACTTTGCCGGTATTTCCCGTAAGTGAAGGACCCTAAAGTTTCACTTGCCTTCTGGAAATCTGAGATGAATGTATATACGATCAGTTTTTGGCCAGCTCTCATTTTCTTGTCTGAAATTGTGAGAGTAAAGAGAAGAATAGATGAGTCAGGAAGCCAACTTCCAGTACTTCCACACTCCTGAGTATGCCGGGCTCTGAAGGGGATCAGTCAGCAGTTAAAGAGATCTGTCCTTTATTAGGTTGTTTTTCTGACAGACTCCCTCCCAGAAAACAACACAAAGCTTGTTTTGTGTTGACAAGTCAAGAGCTTTTCATAGCTATTCCCATCAAGGAAATATCAGTGAAAGTCTCCTCTAGCCAATGAGAAAATTAATCATTTCTTTTATCTGTACACTTTTTTTATCGACATCCTTGCACAAGGTACTTTCCAGTACTAATTAGTCCCAGCTAGGACACCCCAGAACTTATGGGATGTACAAAAATACTCTTGTTCAATATTAATGACACCATGCCAGTTTCATCAACTAGACTTCCAACAGGAGACAGGGAGACTGTTTGTTCCTAACTAGAAAATGATCTTGGCCAAACTACTTTAAATGACTTCACTTCTTAGAGGTAATGGGCAGATGAAATATGATGATTCATTTAGAGTGATTTTAAGGGAGGTTAAAAATGTAAATCTTGAGATAAGCTTCTTTCGCAACTGGTTCTCCTAGAGCTGCAGGCCCAACACATAGTGAACGACAGTGTTGATGTCTTTTTTGAATAAAACACTGTAAGAAACATAACTGAGCCTTCAAAAAGCTTTTCCACCAGCCTACCAGGTGACTTGCTTCTGCGTTACCATAATTCCTTAAGAATCAAAATCTCTGCAAGCATTAGGGAAGAATATGAGAAGCAATCAGAGGAATAATTTTAATTACTAGGTTTTATCCTCCCTTTAACTTAGAAATTCATAAGTGGTGGTATAGGGAGTTGGTCATTTGGATCAGGAGAAATTGCTTGCCCAGTGGATCCTGACTCCAAGGACAGAACAATAAGTCATCAAACTCTTGATACTTCCAACTGTCAGAAGGTAAAGCATGACATGCTAGCAGATTTGAGACCACTTTAAAATAGTTCCTAAACTGTATTATCAACCAGCTCCTGCTATTAGGGATTATGTACATTAAAAGTTTGAGCTCTCTAAAAAAGTTATTAGTAGCATAGCTTCCTTAATCAATTAGTAAAACCTCTGAGCATCACAGATATGTCACTAATAAAATAACCAAAGACAGATTCAGGGGGTCACTACATTTATATTCAGACATGAGTGGCCAGGGAAGGGCATAATCTATTCCTTTTGGCTAATTAGAATACCGGATATTTTGACCAGATAGCATATGTGAATTTTGGTCCATTATACTAGCATTATCAATCTTTTAAAACACTCAGACAACACTTATCCAGCATACCAATGCTCACACCAGCAGTTGGAACCAAGGGTAGATGGGAATTTTACAAGCTTTTGAATCTGTGAAACTGAGGGTGAATGGTTGAAGACTGTTGAGTAATCAATACATAACTTGGGAACCGAAACTCAAGATGGATAAAGGTGAAGGCATCTGTGCCTTGACTGAATATTATCCAAGTGGCTACTACTGTGCTCTTCAATAATCAAAGGGAACAAGAACACACAGTCTGTAGACGCCAGGTGTTCTGTTTGTTTTTTTTTTCTTTTGGGTCACACCTGGCAAATGCTCAGGGGTTACTCCTGGCTCTGCACTCAGGAATTACTCCTGGCGGTGCTCAGGGGACCATATGGGATGCCGGGGATTGAACCTGGGTCAGCCGCATGCAAGACAAACGCCCTACCCGCTGGACTATCACTCCGGCCCCCAGGTGTTTTGTTTCACCAGCCTCTTTGACACAGGTTTAAAGTGCCCATGTTAAAAAAAAATGGCCACAGAGGCAAGGATAGACAGTACATAAGATTTTTTTAAAAAGTGTATATGAAGCTTGAGAGTCAGTACAGTGAGTAGGTATTTACCTTGCATGCAGCCAGTCCAGGTTTTATTCCCAGCACTCCCTGTGGTGCCCCAAGTTGACCAGGAATGATTCCTGAGTGCAGAGCCAAGAGGAAGCCCTGAACACACTTGGTGTGTATAATTGCTACTGCTCTTCTTGTGTACAGCAAAGTACTGAGGCCACTTTTCCTCGGGAGGACAAAACCAGCCTCCCAGTAGCATGCTGAAGGGACAAATATGTGACCTCAGTGGAACAGACCAATATGGAGATGTGTTCCATAAATTGAAGGAGTGTCTTATTCATCACCATCAAATTTCCATAATACTGTCTCAAATTAGGAGACTCATGACATAGCAAAGAAATGCTCAGGTTCTGGTGGTCAGGGATCTCTCGACTGACCATGCCCCTGAGACCGTGGCAGAACAACCTGATGGGCAGGTGGGATCCTGAGTGGGGATTATAGATGTCGCTCACTGAGGACAAACACCAGAAATATCTATACAGTGTCTGAGTCAGCAGCCCACATATGGCTCTGCTCCTCATATAACAATGTTCATATTCCAACACTCAGCGATGAAGTGAGAATGGTTGCTCCATCACGTCTACTACCCCCCTTTCCAGGGGTCTCACTTCTGTTCATGCCTGAACTCTTCTGATTAGAAGCGCTTGACTCCTGCAGAGGGGGAAAAAAAAGTTGAGTGTGAAATCTCTACTTACCTTTAGGTACTTTGTGCCTAAGCAAACAGGGAAAAAACGGGATGCAGAAAGTCCGTGCAAGTGATGTCTCCTGATGTTTGAGGGAAGGGAGTAGCTTCTCTCCCAGGGAGTCAGAAAGCCTGGGATTACCACCTGTGTGCTGCCAGGCTGCACTGAGGGTGAGGACCCGCAGGCACAGGGAGATGTTTCCTTCTTGTTTGCTTCCCATTGCAGTCAGCAGGCCAGCAACTTTCTGAGCAAGAAACAGCAATTTACTGCAGGAGTCACAGCGGACTCTAGTTTGTGTTTCACAGGCAACTGGAATCTTGACATCTCAAAGCACTGATTAGAAACACCAGCACTGGGGCTGGAATGATAGTCCAGCGGGTAGGGTGTTTGCCTTGCATGCGGCCAGCCCATGCCAGCCGGGTTTGATCCCGGGCATCCCTATATGGTCCCCTGAGCACCGCCAGGAGTGGTTCCTGAGTGCAGAGCCAGAGTAACCCCTGAGCATCGCCGGGTGTGACCCAAAAAAAAAAAAAAAAAAAAAAAAAAAACCAGCACCAGCAAACCTGATGTCACCTTCCACCTGCCACTCCAAAGTGAGAGTGACATAAGTCACTCCAGGCAGCCAGGCAGCACTGCTGTCCTCAGAGCTTTGATTTGGGATCAGGCGATGGCTTCAGCATGTGGACAGGAGACTTTCTAGAGGTATCCTGGAGAGGAGCATTTCATACCCTCTCCAGACTTCATAATGCCGCCCTTTCCTCCTTTTTCTCTGATCTTACAATGGGTAATTTTTCAATAGATCCTAACTAAGTCACTGGCTAGTAGTTTGCCCTGCAGTATAGACATAACCTAAGAAAACATTTTCTAATTTTATAGAGTATTTGTTTTCAAAATTAAAATTTGATTACTTGATCACTGGAATCCCGTTATTCATCGATTTGCTCGAGCGGGTGCCAGTAACATTTCCATTGGACCCTATCACGTGCCAATGTAGCCCAATGGCATGAGGTTGATTCAGGAATATGAAGAGCCTCAAACCGTTCCTTCAGGGTCTTAACAAGGAAGTCTGACCATCTTGTAGGTGGGCGGCCACGTGATCTTTTTGACATCCCGTGGGATCCAGTCGGTAATGGCTCTAGCCCAGCGGTTGTCTCCAAATCGCATTACATGTCCAGCCCATCTTATTTTCGATGCCTTGGCAAGCGAGACAGCGTCCCTGATTCTGGAATAGCGACGGAGGTCAGAACTCCAGATTCCTTCACTCACTTGAGTGAGGCGTGATATTCCAAGCATAGCTCTTTCGATGCCTCTCTGGGAGACCCGAATAGCATTCTCATCCTGCTTTCGTAGGGCCCAGGTCTCTGAGGCGTATGTTAATGCAGGGAGAATGGTGGAGTCAAAGAGATGTGCCCAGAGCCGGAGGTTCTTTGTCCTTTTAGCTATTTCTTCGATGCCTTTGAAGGCATTCCATGCCGCTCTCTTCCTCCTGCGCAGCTCAGGTTTTAGGTCATTCATCATGTTGACTTCTCGACCTAGGTACACATAACTGCTGCATTCAGAGATGTTTGTTCCATTGAGAGTGAATGGGGCCTCAGGAACTAGTTCATTTCTCATGAACATAGTTTTCTTCAGATTCAGCTGTAGACCTACCTTTCCACATTCTCGGTCAAAGTCAGCCAGCATTTGTGCCGCTTGGCTAATGTTTGGTGTTATTAGAATGATGTCATCAGCGAAGCGGAGGTGGTGTGGTTGCCGACCATCTATCTTCACTCCCATTCCTTCCCATTCTAATTGTCTCATGATGTTCTCGAGGGTGGCACTGAAGAGTTTTGGTGAGATGGTTTCACCCTGTCGAACCCCTCTTTTGACATCAATGATCACTTCTTTGTAGAATAGTGAGATCCTGGTGGTGAATCCATAATACAGCTCACGAAGGATCTTGATGTATTGGGTTTGAACACCCTGTTTGACTAGGGCTTCGATGACTGCTTCAGTCTCCACAGAATCAAAGGCTTTCTGTAAATCAATGAACGTGAGACAGAGCGGCATCTTGTACTCCCTACAAACCTCAATGAGCTTGGTTACTGTGTGGATATAGTCGACTGTGCTGAATCCTTTCCGGAAACCTGCTTGCTCGCATGGTTGTCCTTCATCTAGTGTTCTGCTAATCCTGTTCAGGATGACTCGTGTAAACAGCTTGTAGATGACAGACAACAGGCAGATGGGGCGATAGTTGCCGATGTAGTGAATGTCTCCCTTCTTGAACAGTAGAACTGTCCTGCTGGTTTTCCATTGGGAGGGTACCTTGCATTCGGACAGGTAGCGCGTGAAGAGCCGAGCTAGAGTATTGATGAGTACCGACGGCAGATTCTTCAGGTGTGCGGGTCTGACTTTGTCTGGGCCTGGTGCTGTTCCCTTCTTTACCGACAAGATGGCATGTCGGATTTCAGAAGGGGAGAACGTTGGGAACGACATATCCATCCTGTGGAATTTGGTATGTGGGCAGGTGGATGTGGCTATCAAAGAGATTTGAGTAGAAGTCCTGGATAATCTTCTCCATTGCCTTTCTGGAAGATGTGATAGATCCATCAGGGCGTCGGAGGGCAGTCATCTTGGTCTTATAGTTGGCGAAGGACAGGCGGGCAGTGCGAATACTTTTCCCGGCTTCTGCTGCATCTTCCAGTATTTCTGCTCTTCTGTCATTGAGGTCTGCTCTTATAGCTTCTCTGCACCGTTTAGCAAGCTTGGACATTAGCATTTGGTCTCCTGAGGCTCGCACCTTGCCACGTTGGCAAATGAGCTCAAGAGTTTCTGAAGACAAGTGTCCTTTTGTGTCTTTCTCTCTCTCAGCATTCTTCGCACAATCATGGAGGTGCTGAACCAGTCGGTTGTATTCTTCATCGATGTCATAAATGATGGTATCTTCCCATGTTGCCGCAATGGTGCCAAAGAGTTCCCAGTTGGTGGTCGTTCTGGGAGTTCTCTTCTTACACTTTGCAGCTTTTCCTCCCCGTTGCGGGAAGTAGAATTTTGCACGAAGGAGAAGGTGGTCCGATCCTGTCTGGAATTTGGGGACAACAGCAACATCGGTCAGACAAAACCATCGATTGAAGATGATGTGGTCAATTTCATTGTGGAACTGTCCGCCAGGAGATTCCCATGTCCAACGTTTCACTTCAGCCTTCTGAAACTGTGAGTTCCCATGAATAGTCTTGGTGGACATGATGAACTCAGATAGTCTCTCACCCTGTTCGTTCCATTCTAGGCCATGGGTCCCGATGTGGAGTTCTTCAGCCCGATCTTCTCGGTCCTATCTTGGCATTAAAATCACCGACTATGATCTTGTAGAAGGTGTGATCTTTTTTATAGAACTCCTCCAATTCCATGTAGAATTTCTCAATTTCATCTTCTTTTGTATGTGGATGTTGGTGCATAGACAATGAAGATAGAAATTGCTGGCAGTGGGCCACATCTCCTCAAGTGTAATCATCCTATTCGGTTTGTTAGGCATTCAAATGAATCAATGTTGACAGTCATGTTCGTGTTGACAAGGACACCAACGCCACCGGCGCCTCTTTCGTCACATGTTCCAAGGAACAATTCTTCTCGGTGTCAAATACAGCATGATGCGACTGGCGCCTCCCTCGTCTCAGTCAGACCAATGATGTCGTACTTGATCTTTTGCGCTTGCACCATCAGATCCTCAATATATGCTTCAGCCAGCGTACGTGCATTGAAAGTACAGACAGTCATTTTAGTCCTTCTTCGTTTTGGCAGCCTAGGGCAGCCGTGAAATTTTATCAGGCACTGCTTGTTTGCCTTTCTTACTGCTGCCGTATTAAGGGCTCTTTCTGGGTCAGGAAAATAATTTTTTTGTTACTGGATTTGGCATATCGAACACGCATCGGACAGCTTGCCAGGCTCTGCCATGCGGGTGCTATATTCTCATTACTTTGTGGGGCCCTCTCAGAGGGGTGGGTAGAATATTTATGGTAATTTAGAGGTAAATCGCGCGGCCGGGCAGCCGTCCGCGCGCCGCGCGGGAAAGTTGGTTTCTGCTCTGCGGGTGTACCTGTGTCTTAGGCTCAAGCATTCCTGGGCTTGAAATACTCTCCTCTGAAGGGCGGGTCTCTGCAGGGCGGGTCCTTGTAGGCTGGGTTTCTGACAAGCTGGGCTGGAGACTGGATTAATCTGTGGGCTGGAGACTGGATTAATATGCTGGGGCAAGATCTTACCAGCTGCAGAGTGTGGATTGTGACACAGATTGCTGCCAGCAAGGTGTGGGGGTTTTCTCTGGGCTCCTCCGGGGCTCCATCAGGATGGTGGACTCGGGTCGGAAGTTGCTCTCATGGTCCGTGGAATGCAGGGGGTTCAACAGGGAAAGCTGGTTTCTGCTCTGCCAGGTGTACCTGGGCGGATTGAGGAAAAAGCTGCTGCCGGGTGGGTGTCGGTGATCCGGGCTGTGATGGGCTGGTCTGCTTCGGTGGAGTTCTGGACGAGGGAAGTCCAAAAGTGGAAAATGGTGGCGCCTGGGCCAGATTGAGAGAAAAAAGCTGCTGCAGGGTGGGTGTTGGTGATCCGGGCTGTGATGGGCTGGTCTGCTGGGTGGAGTCTCCCCCAACTTCAAGGATATATGTTGGGGAACCACTGGGGTCCCCCAACAGTATCAGGACAGAAGTTCTCTTCTACCTCGGAGGCCGCCGGGGAACGGATGAAAACTCACGAGTCTGGCACAGTTCAAAAAGGCTTTAATAGTGCAAAAAGCTCTACCACGCAATCCAATATAATGAAAGAACTCTAGCTCTGGCCAGAACTTAGACCATACAAGAGAGCCCAAGTCTCCCACCAAAGAAAAGAGGATCTGACCCGAGAAGAGTCCCACCCAAAAGAAGTTCTATAAAAAGATCACACCTTCTACAAGATCATGAGTCGGTGATTTTAATGCCAAGATAGGACCGAGAAGATCGGCTGAAGAACTCCACATCGGGACCCATGGCCTAGAATGGAGCTTGAACAGGGTGAGAGACTATCTGCGCTCATCATGTCCACCAAGACTATTCAAAATTAAAATTATTTTATAATATTTTCTCTATTTCTGACAAAACATTTCAGGATTAATTCCAGTCCCTCTATACTATTTACTTTAAATTTTTCATATTTATTTCTCAAATAAAAAAAATAAAACTGAGGGGCGGAACAATAATATAACAAATAAGGCATTTGCCTTGAACCACGGCTTTCCAGGTTCAATTCCAGCATCCCTATATGGCCCCCTCAAGTTATTGCCAGGAGTAATTCCTGAGTATAGATCCAGGAATAACCCCTGAACATTGTTGGTTGTAGCCCAAAAGAGGAATAAACAAACAAACAAATAAATAAATAAACAAATAAAGCTGAGTGAGATTAGTTTTTAAATGGTACTTATTATGACGATTCTTATTCTTATTCTTATTATTTGCCTGAGTGCCACACCCAGCAGTTCTCTGAGCTTAGTCCTGGCTCTGTACTTAGGGATCACTTATGGAGGTGCTCAGGTAATCATAAAGTGGTGCTGGGGATTGAAATCAGGTTGGCCGTGTGCAAGAAAAGCACTTTATCTACTACATTATCTCTCTAGTTTCTTAAGCATTATTTTTAGAAACCTAATAGTAAAATTTTCTCCAAAAAACATATCAACAAGAAAAGTCTGATATAATGCAAACTGGTGCTGAAAATATTGGTTTCTAAGAGGCACAATGAGAGAGTTCATAAAGAGAACTGTTTCTTTTGGTAACACAAGTGCACAACAAATTGTCTACAATATTGAGAATAAGACCTATGGAGAAAAATGAGTGCTGGACATGGAGCACTGAGACACCAGACCACCCCCTCGGTATAATTACAAGGTGTGCATGATGTACCAGAGTTGGGCACACAGGTTTCCTGAGAGGTGGGTGTACATTGTCCTGAGAAGAGAGTGTACAGGTGTCTCAAGAGGTAAGTGTAGAGTGTATCCCTAGAGGTGAATGTACAGATGTACTAAGAGGGGATGTACAGGTATTCTTAGAGGTGGGTGTACAGAGTATCTCAAGAGTTGGATGTACAAGGCCAACTGAGGCCTCTGGAGAGGCATGCTATGTCTTTGGTGGCATTGACAAGAAATATGATGTTTTCAGAAGAGAGAGAATAAAAAAGGTAGAGGGGATTTATAATCATAAAAATTATTTTCATAAACCCAAATTGCGAGTATACTTTTGGGAGTCTTGCAGACCTGGAAAAAGTCTGTGGCTTGACCACCATCAGTGTCACATGCTGATCTGACCTGTTTTTCCAGCTCCTCAGTCCGGCAGGTCAGGCCTTGAAGAAGCAACAATGAAATAGAGACTTTGTCTGATGCTAAGCAAGCCCCTTAGTCTTTGTACTGCCTACTGGGACTCAGTCTCACAGAAGCACTGTGGAGCAGGCTTGTTTTATCTGTTCTTCACAGATGAAGAAACTGAAGGCACAAGGGATCTCTGGCTGGAAGTGTCAGAGCAATGTCAGCAGTCAGTTGCCTCTGCTTGAAAGTCTTCTCATGTTCTGCTGTAGGTTCAGCTGCAGTTCTTAGTGGGCGCAGTTTGCTGCACTGGAAGGTGGCAGAGTATGTTATCCCTAAGCACGTTGTTTGCATATAAGGGTTATCTTGACCTAAAGCTACCTAAAAAATAGCAGGTGCAGAGAGAGTTTCTCTGACCCCAGCCTTTACTCTCTGAAGATGGAAGATAAAGTTCCCACTGAAAGTTACTCTTTCCACTGCATGAGAACTGATGCATTATTAACCATGACAGATAATTCTCTATAAATGCACCTTATTATAGTCATTCTTCTCCTCCTTTAGCTTGACTCTTCATCTGAATCATTTCTACACAACCCAAAGGTTTTCTTCTTCTTTGGGTCCTCATACTCTTAGAAGGGGGTCCCTTGCACATAAACTTTATACTGAATATGCCTATTTATCTCATTAATCTGTTCTAGGTTAACTGCATTCTTATGACCAACCAGCAACCCAAAGAGTAGAAAAATGAAATTATCTCCTTATATTAGAATATAATATACTTATTAATTCTTATTAATATACTTACTAATACTTACTAATATGTATTTTAACTGTAACTGAGGGCCTCTAACATTATGTGGAAGAAAAGACCTTGCTAACTTTTTGTTTTTTGCTAAAACATTTTCTGAGCAAATATGCTTTATATCTCCATGTTTAGTACTTGGAAGCAGGAACTATTTTGCCCATCCCAACAGAGCCCTTGCAGCTGGAAACCTCCACACTCCACAATAGCCATGTTCAATCAGACTCCAATGCTCAGATGAGCCTCCCCAGAAATTAATCTGTTGAAAAACTCAAGAATGCAGCTTTTGTGACTGAAACCTCCAGACTTTCCAGAGTTGGGGATTGGCTACCTCCCCATCTCCCTGTTTTTTTTAGTTGATCAAAGGTCATGCCCTTGCCCCAAAGTCAGCACCCAGTTAAAAATTTAACTTAACTTTATCATCCCATTAAAATTTTTAGAATTCCTGAAGCTCATGGCTGCATTCATGCCAGCACAACATTTCAAACTCTATACTATTGATAAACTGAGTACCACACCACTCTAATGACAGTATATTAGAAGGCAACCAATAACAAAATATAAACAAACACTGTCTATCCTGTAACAACATATTAGTAATTTCTTATACAATGGCATAAGGCACCATGATGAGATTAAACAGTCTAAGAACTGAACTTCCGGAAACGATTGAGCCTCTCCCCCAGGTGTTTGTGTGTGTGACCCTTGCATCTCCATGGACCTAATCAACCCCAGGGAACAGGCGGAACCCTACACCTGTATCCGAAAACCCCCAAAAAATATCTATCTATCGATCTACTTACTGTCTAACTTGCATGAGGTACCACTGAACTTTTGTCCTACAATCCTTGTCACCACCCAAACTCTGCAAATAGCCCAGATACCTACTAACTGCTATCTAGTCACCCTCACCCAAGAACTCACATTTAGAAACCTACAATAGTCATAATGGTAAAGCAATGCAAAATTCCATGAAGTTCAGTGAATGAATTCACTAGTCCAGCTAAGCCAAGCAATAACCATGAGTTGTATAACCTCTCTGATAAAGAATTTCAGGAAGATTTGTTAAAGGATGCATAAGGAACTCAAACAATGGAATGCAAAATCAATAAAATACAAGAGGACATGAGAGAGAAGATATGAGGAAAATGCAGACCAAAATACAAATGGACATGACAGATATTAAAAATGAGTAGCGAAAGAGCTAAGAAAAACACAATGGTAGGAACAGCCATAGCATGAAGAGCCTCTAGGCGGCTGGGGAAGCTGGAACTTGGCTCGACCGAGGCCCAGTTGACCATGGGGCCCCGAAGGAGGAGACAGATGAGTTTTAGGAAGTGGGCCCATCACCTATGGGAGGTCCTGGAAGCAGCCAGGCGAGACTGCGCCCACCACACTAGCCACCACCTTTGCTGTCGGACTGCTAGGAAACTGCCTCACGACCAGATTAACAAAAACCAGTTCGAGGCCCAGGTGGCGGCTCCCAGAAGCGGGAATCACTAAAATTTGTCGAGATGGAGTCAGGGGTTGGCCATTCCCCTCCATTTTTGTCGAGCCTGGTGCGCCCATGGGACTGCCCTGGGGCCACCAGCCATAGCATGAAGAGCCTCACAAGCGACTGGAGAAGCTGGAACTCAGCTCGCCCCATGCCCAGCTGACCATAGGGCCCCGGAAGGACCGTTGGAGTTTAGGGAGTGGGCCCATCACCTCTGAGGGTCCCTGGAAGCAGCCGGATGAGACTACGCCCACCCATGTAGCCACCACTTTCGCTGTCAGACACTGGGAAACTGCCCTACGACCAAATTAACAGAGCAAAACCAGTTCAGGCAGTGTTGGCTCCCAGAAGCTTGGAATCACTGGGAATTCGTCAGATGGGTCGGGGTGCGGCCAAATTCCCCACCATTTGTCGAGCCTGGTGGCCGCTAGAGCTGCCCTGGGGCCAACAGTCATAGCATGAGGAGCCTCTGCCCGGCTGGGGGAAGCTGGAACTTGCTCCCCCCAGGCCCAGCTGACCCATGAGTCCCAAGGAGGACAGATGGGTTTTGGGAGTAGGCCCCATCATCTCTAGGGAGTTGCGGAAGCAGCCAGATGAGACTTCGCCCACCACACTAGCCACCACCTTCGCTGTCGGGCCGGCTGGGAAACTGCCTCATGACCAGATTAACAGGCAAAAACCAGTTTGAGCCCAGGTCGGCGCCGGCCACCGGCTGTGCGATCCAATAAAGTGGAAACAGTAATGTCCTTTAATGCACTGCATTCCACAATGTGCAGGAAAGTTTGGCGGGAGGGAGAGATAAAGAGGAGAGAAATGACATACAAACCACCAAGTAGTTGAGGTTGGGAGGAAAGGAGGTGGGGACATTGGTGCTGGGAGATGGAGTTTGGGTGGAGGGATGGGTGTTGGAACACTGTAGAACCAAAAACTCTACATGAACATCTTTCAATTGTATGTCTAAAATGGTGTAATAAAATTTGGGGGAAATAATAAAATAAAATAAAATGAAAAAAAAAGAACACAATGGGGGGAAGGCCTCCATAGCAGAATAATAGCTGCTGAAGAGAAGAATTAGTGTATATCGCAGAAGAGAGAGGACAAAAGATTCTCTACACAGCACCAGAAGATGGAAAAAAAAGACTCACAATTAGTAAACAGACACACAAGAGATAATCGGGATGAAGCCGAAAGAATAACATATGAATAATTGGGGTCTAGAAGGGCAAGAAGAAAACCCTAAAGAAGAAATTGTCAAAACCATCAGTGTTGAGAGTTCCTGGAACTAAAGAATGATTGCCTGCAGATCCAAGAGGCTGTAGGATACCAGCTAAAAGAAACTCCACAGCTAGAAGAAAAGATAAACCTATATGAAGCTAAAAAGCTTCTGCACCTCAAATGAAGTGCAGAACATATATGAAGCTAAAAAGCTTCTGCACCTCAAAAGAAACAGTGACCAAGATACAAAGAGTCCACAGAATGGGAAAGAATATTCACACAATACCCATCTGATAAAGGGGTTAAAATCCAGGATATATCAGGCACTGGTATAATTGTATAAGAAGAAAACCAACCCCATCAAAAAATGGGGATAAGAAATGAACAGTAACTTCACCAGGGAAAGAATTCGAATGGCCAAAGACATATGAAAAAAATGTTCATCATCACTAATTATCCAGAGGATGCAAATCAAAACAACAATGACATATCATTTTATACGACAGAGACTTGCTTTATATCCAAAGCGCCAAAGAACAACAAGTACTGGCGTGGATGTGGGGGAAAGGGGACACTCATCCATTGTTGGTGGAAATACCGGCTGGTACAGCCTTTCTGAGAAAACAATATGGAGCGTTCCTCTAAAGACTAGAAATTGAACTCCCATGACCCGGCACCATACCACTCCTGGGAATATACTCTGGGAAGCCAAAAATACGCAGCAAAAAAGCCATCCTACTTTTATGTTCATAGCAGTATTCACAATAGCTAGAATCTGGAAACAACCCAGAGTGCCCAAGAATCGATGACTGGATAAAAGATGCTTTGGTTCATCTACACAATGAAATACTATGCGGTTGTTAGGAAAAATGAGGTATAAAATTGTACCTATAAAAGGATGAACATGGAAGATCATGTTAGAGTGAAATTAGAAGGAGAGAGAGACAAATATAGAATGCGCGCATTTATTTACACATAATATGCCCTTATATACATACATATATATATATTACATACTATGATACCAATATCCAAGGTCAGGCGAAATGTGGATCAGGGAGGGTCTTGCCAAGGTCGAACTACAAATGTGTAGGGGAGCAGAGAGGTTAGGTAAGACAGGAGGAACGGTGGACCAATGATTGTCGAAAGTCTATGACAATCCACAACATTGTAAAGAGAGAGTGGAGAGAGAGAGAGAGAGAGAGAGAGAGAGAGAGAGAGAGAGAGAGAGAGAGAGAAAGGGAAAGAAAGAAAGAAAGAAAAGAAAGAGAAAAAAGAGATGGAGAACCTGCCATGGAGGCGAGGCTAGGAGGAGCGTAGGAGAGGTATATGGGACATAGATGGTGGGAGGTAGGCAGCTTTTAGGTGGAGAGGGGATGGGTGCTGGAACACTGTATGGCTTTAAACCCAAGCATGAATATTTTGTAATTGTCAAAAATAATAAAAATGGAGGTATTCTCCCTAGGGTGTGCGGCTGGCCGGGCGGGGCGCCTGGGGCCATGGTAGAGCCCCAGGTCTCGGCAGAAGGTGGAACTACAACCCCCAGAAGTCGAGAGCAGAAGCGAGGAAGTAACGGACATTTTGAACTCTCACACTGGCCTGTCTCCACCTCAGGTATCCTCCCTGGGGTGTGCGGCTGGCCGGGCGGCGGCCACTCAATGTCAGCTTATTAATACAAAAACTAGGAAATTCAACACAAGGGAAGGTAATACCCTCAAGAAAAAAGAAACAGTACACTAGAGGAATCTATCCCTGAACACCACAACACCATGGGGAAACAAGCGCAGATCCCCAGCTCAGAAGAACAGATGAAGGGAATCAACCCTGAAGACTCAAAAGAATACAGATGTGCATGATCTCTCTGACAATGAAATTAGAGAAGAAGAATTGGTAGGATGTTTAAGGAGCTCAACGAAAAAATTGAGCAGATGTCCAATAAAATACAGGAGAACATAAGCGAAGCAGTTGAAAGGGCAGTCATAATAAATTACGGGGAGGAAATGAGAGCAGAAATGAGAACCATGCAAATAGAAATATCATCGCTTAAAAACTCAGTAGATGAAATGAAAAACACAATAGGGGCTCTCAACGGTAGGATGACAGCAGCGGAAGAGAGAGAATCAGTGAGACTGAAGATGAGCTGCAGAAAGCACTCAGAGAACTACATAAGATGGAAAAAAGACCAGAAAATGGATCAGCAATGGAACAGAGAACAATGGGATGAAGCCAGGCGGAACAACATAAGAATCATCGGCATCCCAGAGGGACAGGGAAAAGAAGTAACCCAAAGAATTAAAACAGTTAAAAACATCCTGGCTGAAAAAGTTCCCGAGTTAAAGGACGAAGGCATCCAGATCCAAGAAGCCCAAGCGTACCAGCAAGAAGAGACCCCAATAGAAAGACCCCAAGACACATCCTAGTCAAAGTAATGGATGCCATAGACAGAGACATAATTCTTCAGGCAGCAAGATCAAAGAAGGAAATTGTATACAAAGGAGCATCCATTCGACTTTCAGCAGACTTCTCAGAAGACACCCTCAAGCCCAGAAGGCAGTGGTGGGATATAGTAAAAAAACTTAATGAAATGAATGCCTCAGCAAGAATTCTTTATCCAGCTAAACTCTCACTCAGATTTGAAGGACAGATATACAACTTCTTGGATAAACAACAGCTTAGGAACTTTGTAAAATCAAAACCAACCTTAAAAGAAGGACTGAAAGATCTACTATAAGACGAGACATAACCCAAAAGAACAACCAACCTATACAGAAAGATGGCACAAAATCCCATGACAATAATCTCTCTCAATGTCAATGGTCTAAATGCACCAGTTAAGAGACACAGAGTGGCAAAATGGATCAAAAAATTGAATCCGACATTCTGCTGCCTTCAAAAAACACACCTGAACAATCGGAGCAAAGACAGGCTCAAAATAAAAGGCTGGAAAACAATCCTTCACTCAAACAACCCATCCAAAAAGGCTGGGGTAGCCATACTGGTATCCGACAACATAGACTTCAGGCTGAAGAAGGTCAGAAGGGACAGTGAAGGTCACTTCTTAATAGTCAAGGGATGCATATATCAGGAAGA
This sequence comes from Cryptotis parvus, assembly GCA_021461705.1. Lineage (NCBI taxonomy): Eukaryota > Metazoa > Chordata > Mammalia > Eulipotyphla > Soricidae > Cryptotis > Cryptotis parvus. The sequence goes on from JAJIBD010038468.1 coordinate 56,458, forward strand.
AATCACGCTATTAAACATATATGCACCCAACGAGGGGCCAGCAAAATACCTAAAACAACTACTAATAGACTTCAAAGAAGACATTGACAGCAACACAATTGTAGTTGGAGACTTCAACACTGCTCTATCAACCCTGGATAGATCCAACAAGATTGAAACTTACCAAGGAAATACTGGCCCTAAAAAGAAGAGATGGAAGAAAGAGGGCTGGTAGACATATACAGGGCATTTCATCCCCAAAAAGCTGAATACACTTTCTTCTCCAGTGCACATGGAACATACTCAAAATAGATCACATGCTGAGCCATAAATCATACCTCCATAAAATCAAGAAGATAGAAATTGTGCCAACTATTTTTTTCAGACCATGATGCACTGAAAATAGAAGTTAATTGTACACAAAAACGGAGACCAATACCAAGTACCCTGGAAACTAAACAGCTCACTGCTGAACAACCAGCAAGTCATAAAGAAATCAAAGAGGAAATCAAAGATTCCTGGAAACAAATGAGACTGAAGACCACGAATTACCAGAACTTGTGGGATACAGCAAAAGCAGTGTTAAGAGGCAAGTTCATAGCTCTTCAAGCATTCATCAGAAAAGAAGAAAAGGCCATCATAAACAGTCTGACTTCACAACTTAAGATCTTAGAGAGTGATCAACAAAAGGAGCCCAACCCAAGCAGAAAGAAAGAAATAATAAAACTTAGAGCAAGAAATCAATGAGATGGAATGTCAAAAAACAATCCAGAAGATCAACGAAACCAAAAGCTGGTTCTTTGAAAAAATAAACAAGATTGACAAACCACTTGCAAGACTTGTAAGAAAAGGAAAAGAGAACCCAAATAAATAGAATCAGAAATGAAAATGGGGACATCACAACAGAAACCACACAGAAATTCAAAAGATCATCAGAGATTACTATGAGAGCCTGTACGCCACAGAAACAAGAGAACCTAGAAGAAATGGACAAATTCCTGAATTCCTATAGCTTCCCAAGTCTGCAACAAGAAGATTTGGAATACCTCAAAAAACCTATCTCCATCGAGGAAATAGAATTGGTAATCAAAGTCTCCCCCAAACACAAAAGCCCAGGTCAGATGGATTCACCAGTGAATTCTACAAAACCTTTAAAG
>JAJIBD010038469.1:0-16227 GCA_021461705.1 Cryptotis parvus
CCGCCCCTGACTCCAGAACCACCCACCGACAACCCAAAATTCAAAACCGCGCAGATGCTCTTAGCAGTAATATCTATCTACCTGAGATACCACTGAGCATTTGCCCCTACATTCTTTGCTATACATCCCTAACTGCAAAGTAATTCAGGCACCTACTAACTCTATTGACTAGTCACCCAGAACACACATTTTCAACCCACGATAGTCATTATGGTAAAGCAACGCAGAATTTCCTTCAAGCTCTACGATTGAAGTCACTAATACAGATAAGTCAAGCAATAACGATGAGCTATATAACCTCTCTGAAAAGGAATTTCGGAAGGAACTGTTAAAGATTCACAAGGAACTCAAAAGAAACAATGGAATACAAAGTCAATAAAATACAAGAGGACATGAGAGCAGAATTGAGTAAATTTCAGACCAAAGTACAAGCAGAAATGACAGATATTAAAAATGAGGTAAGTGAACTGAAAAAACAAGGGGAAGGCCTCCAAAGCAGAGTAACAGCTACTGAAGAAAAGAATTAGTGATCTCTGAAGATGAGGTTCAGAGATTCTGTAGACAACACCAGAAGATGGAGAAAAGACTCACAATCAACGAACAGACTACCAGAGAAAATTAGGATGAAGCCAAAAAGGAACAACATATGCATCATTGGGGTCCCAGAAGGGCAAGAAGAAAACCCTGATGAAGAAGAAACTGTCAAAGCCATCATCGCTGAGAAGTTCCCTGAACTGAAGAAAGCATGCTCCCAGATACAGGAGGCCCGTGAGGATACCAGCTAAAAGAAACCCCAATAAGAATACTCCAAGACACATCCTTATTAAAATGACAAAAATGATAGACAGAGATAGAATACTGAAAGCAGCAAGATCAAAGAAGGAAATCACATACAAAGGAGCATCCCTGAGATTTACAGCAGACTTCTCAGATGAAACACTCCAAGCCCAAAAACAATGGTGGGATATTGTGAAAAGACTCAATGAACTGCAGGCTTCACCAAGAATTCTTTACCCAGCTAGACTTACTTTCAGATGTGAAGGAAAGATACACAACTTCATGGATAAACAACAACTCAGGAAATTCATAGACTCAAAACCAACTTTAAAAAGAAGGATTGAAGGGTCTATTGTAAAATAAGACAACCCAAAACCACAACAAGTTTAAACAGAAAGATGGCACAAAAATCCAATGACAATAATATCTCTCAACGTCAATGGTCTAAATGCACCAATTAAGAGACATAGGGTGGCAAAATGGATTAAAAAACTGAATCCAACATTCTGCTGCCTACAAGAAACACATCTGAATAATCAGAGCAAACACAGACTCAAAGTCAAAGGCTGGAAGACCATTCTCCACGCAAACAACTCCTCCAAAAAGGCGGGTGTGGCCATACTCGTATCTGAAAATATAGACTTCAGGCTGAAAAAGGTTAAAAGGGACAATGAAGGCCATTTCTTAATAATTAAGGGGTATGTATACCAGGAAGAAATCACACTACTAAACATATATGTGCCAAACGAGGGGCCAGCCAAATACTTAAAATGACTATTAATAGACCTCAAAGAAGACATTAACAGTAGCACAATAATAGTCGGAGACTTCAACACTACCTTATCGACTATGGATAGATCGACGAGACTGAAACTCACCAGGGAAATACTGGACCTGAAGGAAGAAATGGAAGAAAGAGAGCTGGTTGATATATACAGGGCTTTTCATCCCAAAAAAGCTGAATACACATTTTTTTCCAGTGCACATGGAACATTCTCCAAGATAGACCATATACTGAGCCACAAAGCATACCTCAACAAAAAAAAAAAAGATAGAAATTGTGTCAACTATCTTTTCAGATCATGATGCACTGAAAATAGTAGTTAACCATACACAGAAGCAGGGAGTCAAACCAAACACCTGGAAACTGAACAGCTCACTGCTGAACAACAAATGGGTCATAGAAGAAATCAAACAGGAAATCCAAAGATTCCTAGAAACAAATGACAATGAAGATACCAACTATCAGAACTTGTGGGACACAGCAAAAGCTGTGTTAAGAGGAAAGTTCATAGCTCTGCAAGCATTCATAAGGAAAGAAGAAAGGGCCCACATAAATAACCTGACCTCACAGCTGAAAATATTAGAAAAAGACCAACAAAAAGGAAGCCCCAACCCAGGCAGAAGGAAGGAAATAATAAAACTTAGGGAGGAAATCAACGAGCTGGAAACCAAAAAAAAACAATCCGAAAGATTAATGAAACCAAGAGCTGGTTCTTTGAAAAAATTAAACAAGATCGACAAGCCACTGGCAAGACTTGTAAGGACAGGGAAAGAGAGAACCCAAATAAACAGAATCAGAAATGAAAATGGTGACATCACAACAGAAAAGACAGAAATCCAAAAGATCATCAAAGATTACTTTGAGAACCTGTATGCCACGAAACATGAGAACCTAGAAGAAATGGATAAATTCCTGAAGTCCTATAACCTCCCACGATTGAAACAAGAAGACCCCCAATACCTGAATAAGCCTATCACCATCGAGGAAATTGAAACAGTAATTAAAAGTCTGCCCAAACACAAAAGCCCAGGTACAGATGGGTTCACTAGCGAATTCTACCAAACCTTTAAGGAGGACCTACTGCCTGTCCTGTTCAAGCTCTTCCAGGAAATAGAAGAAACAGAAACACTCCCAAACAGCTTCTACGAGGCACACATCACCCTGATACCCAAAACAGGGAGAGACAACACAAAGAAGGAAAATTACAGACCAATCTCCTTGATGAACACAGATGCTAAGACCTTCAACAAAATACTAGCAAACAGAATCCAAAGACTCATCAAAAAAGATCATACATCATGACCAAGTAGGATTCATCCCGGGAATGCAAGGATGGTTCAACATTCGCAAATCAATCAACATAATACATCATATCAATAAGAGAAAAAATAAAAACCATATGATCCTATCAATAGATGCAGAAAAAGCATTTGACAAGATCCAGCACCCATTCATGATTAAAACCCTCCAGAAAATGGGAATTGAAGGAAGCTTCCTCAAGATAGTCAAAGCCATCTACCAAAAGCCCACAGCGAGTATCATTCTCAATGGGGAAAAATTGAAAGCCTTCCCCTTAAGATCAGGAACACGACAAGGTTGCCCTCTCTCACCTCTTTTTATTCAATATAGTACTGGAAGTACTCGCCATAGCAATCAGAGAAGAAAAGGACATTAAGGGCATCCAGATAGGCAAGGAAGAAATCAAGCTATCATTATTTGCAGATGACATGATATTATACTTAGAGAACCCTAAACTCCCGACCCAAAAACTCTTAGAAACAATAGATATGTATAGTAGAGTGGCAGGGTACAAAATCAATACCCAAAAAGTCGGTGGCTTTCCTATACACAAATAACGAAAGAGAAGAAAGGGATATTAAGAAATCGATTCCATTCACAATTGTACCACAGAAAATCAAATACCTAGGAATCAGCTTAACCAAGTATGTAAAGGACCTATACAAAGAGAACTACAAGACACTGCTTCAAGAAATAAAAAGAGGACACGAGGAAATGGAAACACATTCCCTGCTCATGGATGGGGAGAATTAACATTGTCAAGATGGTAATACTCCCTAGAGCTTTGTACAGATTCAATGCAGTTCCTATAAGGATACCCATGACATTCTTTAAAGAAATTGACCAAACACTCCTGAAATTCATATGGAATAATAAACCCCCACGGATAGCTAAAGCAATCCCTGGGAAAAAGAAGATGGGAGGCATCACCTTTCCCAACCTCAAACTGTACTACAAAGCAGCAGTAATAAAAACAGCGTGGTACTGGAATAAAAACAGACCTGTGGATCTATGGAATAGAGTTGAGTATCCTGACACCCACCCTCAAAAGACATGATCAGTTAATCTTTGATAAAGGTGCAAAGAGTCCAAACTGGAGTAAGGAAAGCCTCTTCAACAAGTGGTGCTGGGAAAACTGGACAGCTACATGTAAAAAAATGAATTTGGACCTGTGTCTAACACCTTGCACAAAAAATCAGATCAAAATGGATTAAAGATCTCAATATCAGACCTGAATCCATAAAGTACGTTGAAGAAAATATAGGAAAAACCCTCCACGACATTGAAGCTAAAGACATCTTCAAAGGTGAAACACCATTAACAAAGCAACTAGAAGAAAAGATAAACATATGGGACTACATGAAACTAAAAGAGCTTCTGCACCCCCGAAAAGAAACAGTGACCAAGATAGAAAGACAGTCCACAGAATGGGAAAGAATATTCACCCAATACCCAACTGATAAGGTGTTAATATCCAGGATATATCAGGCACTGGTACAGCTATATAAGAAGAAAACAGCCAACCCCATAAAAAATGGGGAGAAGAGATGAACAGAAACTTTGACAAGGAAGAAATTTCGAATGGCCAAAAGGCATATGAAAAAATGCTCATCATCACTAATCATCAGAGAGATGCAAATCAAAACAACAATGAGATATCACCTCACACCACAGAGACTGGCCCATATCCAAAAGGGTAAAAGCAACAAGTGCTGGCGTGGATGTGGGGAAAAGGGGACTCTCATACATTGTTGGTGGGAATGTCGACTTGTACAACCTTTCTGGAAAACAATATGGACATTCCTCCAAAGACTAGAAATTGAGCTCCCTTTTGACCCAGCCATACCACTCCTGGGAATATACCCTGGGAAGCCAAAAACACACAGCGGAAACACAATCCGCACTTTTATTTTCATAGCAGCACTATTCACAATAGCCAGAACCTGGAAACAACCAGTATGCCCAAGAACTGATGACTGGATAAAGAAACTGTGGTACATCTACACAATGGAATACTATGCAGCTGTTAGGAAAAATGAAGTTATGAAATTTGCCTATAAATGGATGGACATGGAAAGGATCATGTTGAGTGAAATTAGTCAGAAGGAAAGAGAGAGACATAGAATGGCTGCATTTATTTGCATGACATAAATATATCAGGTGGTCTTACCAAAAGTGGAAATTACCACAAACGTGAGGGAGTCAGAGGTTAGGTAAGACAGAGAAGGGAACATGTGTGAATAAATGTCGAAAGGGCTGATACCAACATAGAACTGAGCATTAAATACAGGCAAAAAATGCACATGATGGCTTCCAAGTGTATGTAGTGCAACCCACAATGTGTAGGAGAAGGAAGGGAGAGAGAGGGAGAAAGAAAAGAGATAAAGAACCTGCCATTTAGGCAGGCTATGGGAGGGGGGGGGGGAATTGGGGACATTGGTGGTGGGAAATGGGCACTGGTGGAGGGCGGGTGCTGGAACACTATGTGACCGAAACCTCCAAACATGAACAATGTTGCAATTGTGTATCTCACGGTGGTATAATAAAATGTTTAATAAAAAATAAATAAATAAAATACTTCAGTTTTCAACCCTTACAAAGAACACTGGGCCATTTGAACACATTTCCAGAATTCCTCCTAAGTACTTTAATTTTGGGGTTTTGGTGTCACACCTGACAGAGCTTAAACCTGGCTCTATGCTTAGGGATCACTCTCTCCAGTGCTCACCGGTGCCTGGGATCAAATCCTAGTCAGCCACATGCAAGATAAATTCCCTACCTGCTGTACAGTCTCTCTGGCCACCCCACCCAAGTCCGTTAAAGAGGGCCACTGAAACTTCTTGCATCAGACCTGCACCACCAGCCTCCCACTACTTTAGGATTTCTTTATTCAAGTTTGTTGCTCTAGACCCTACAATTAATTTCCTTACCATCTTACCTTAAATTTTGGTCTGCTGCAATTTCTTTTTTTTTATTATTTATAATAAAATAAAATTTTATTATACCACTGTGAAATACACAATTACAATGATGTCCATGGGTTCATGATTAGGTTTCAGTCATACAGTGTTGCAGCACCCATCCCGCCACCAGTGCACATTTCCCACCACCAATGTCCCCAGATTCCCTCCCTCCTCCCCAGACTGCCTCTATGGCAGGCACTTTTCCCTCTATTCTCTCTCTCTCTCTCTCTCTCTCTCTCTCTCTCTCTCTCTCTCAGATTCATAGTACAGTGGGTAAAGTGCTTGCCTTACATATGACTGATCTGTGTTTAATTCCGGCTCTTCCATATGGTTCCTGGGGCACCTCTATGAGTGATCACTATGTGTAGACCAAGGAGTAACCCCTAAATGTTTCTGGATGTGGCCAAAAAAAAAAAACAGGGGCCAGAGTGATAGCACAGTGGGTAGGGCATTTGCCTTGCATAAGGCCGACTTGGGTTCGATCCCCAAATCCCATAGGGTCCCTGAAGCACCGACAGGAGTAATTCCTGAGCGAAGAGCCAGGAGTAACCCTTGAGTATCACTAGGTGTGACTCAAAAAGCAAAAAATATATGTATATATCCCAACCAACCAAGCAAAAAATGATCCCAGACAGATTCAAGCACACAAAAATAAAATAATTGAATATAAGAACCAAAACTGTTTAAAACAGCAATGATGTAAAGATGTCCTGGGCTTGTGGACTATGTCAAGTAAGACAGATGACAGTACCATGAAGGCCAGTAAGAAGGAAATAATTTAAAACTGTGTAAGATTCTTGCATAATTCAGACTAACAAGACCTTCTGGTCTGCTGCAATTTCTTATTTATCCTGTACCAAAAGTAATAATTCTAAAACACAAAATAGACTCTAAAGGCAAAAAAAAAAAAAAAAAAAGTAAAACATCCCATCTTTCTAGCCTAAAATCCACAATGATGCTGCCGTTTATCAAATTCCTAAGACTTTCCAAAGTTTGGGTCATAGCTTTTCATCCTAATTCTTTCCCTGTGTGCTCTAAGCCAATTTAACCCAACTCTTTTAGTTTTCCTGATGCTTTTATTTGGGGCCTCTTAGCTCTAGGTACCATATTGATCAGATATGGTGGACTCTGCTGTAGTGATGCTTAGACCAATGCTTCCATAATAGTAACAATTCTAGAGCTTGTTCCTCACACATGCAAATTGAAAGAACACGTTGTGCTCCACATTGTGACCCAGCAATCCCAACAATTTCTATGTTATCACATTGTAAGGGTTGGCCACCCGATGGGGTGACTGACTGGGAGCCTAGGAATGCCGCACCTACCAAGGAAAACTCTGAGAGACCAAGTCCTATGCAAAAGCAAGGGTTTTATTAATAAGCGAGTATACTCGGGCCCATAGCATGACCCCAAGCAGTCAGTGGCTAAGAGCCCCGAGCCCTTCCAGGGACGATCTTTTAAGGAATAATTTCCGCGCTACAGAAAAGCCCCTGCATAACTATCCAATAGGTTTAAAATATTACATCAAGGTCTGCGTGCAGGCAGCCAATCACTCTGCACCAGGTAACCATCACCCACCAATCTGAGTGTGCCTAATACTTCTTTCCATATTTGGCACGGCATGGGCCCAGTCAGGTATCATACCAAATACAGAGGGGGACATTAGACGCAAACTCTCGGGAATGTTTGCCTTATAGCCCTCCCTGGAATTATTTGCTTAAGGCCCTTCCTGCTGTGCTCTTGTCTTGTCGAACCATCATTTTATCAGTTACCTCTGGTTGAGCTATCGTTTTATCAGTTACCTCTGGTTCCTGACTTTGTGTTCTGTGGGCGAGGGGCCATTCTTTTCAACATCAGGGAGTAAACTTGGAAACACAGACTGAGCATAACGCCTAAAGTCCAAAGGAATCCAGGCAACTGCTTATCCGTACTCTTGTGGCCAGAATGAATCAAACTGCCAGAATAATTGGTGGACACCACCCACCCGATCACACCGGCCAAACTACTTCCTTCACTTCTCTACCAACCCGTCATCATTTCTATCATATTTTTGACTGGATCTTTTTCTTATATGTCTAATTCTAACTAATATATAATCAATTCTATAAAAAAAAAAGCATGCCAGCATGTTTTGAGAATGTGTTATTTCTTTGCACCCAGAAAACTTAGGGGTATTTAAAGAATGTTTATTGAAGAAATAAAAAAAATGTACTGAATATTAAAACTTCCAAATGCTTTAACAAATTTTCTAGTCCAAACTTTTCAAAACCACCTGGATAAATGATAGAGCATTAAACTCACTTACAATTAGTTTCTTATTTTTATAATTTTAATTTTAAAAATTTTTTTTTTTTTTTTTTTTTTTTTTTGGGTCATACCCGGCAATGCTCAGGGGCTACTCCTGGCTCTGCACTCAGGAATTACCCTGGCGGCGCGGGGACCATATGGGAAGCCGGGATCGAACCCAGGCCGGCAGAGCGGCCCGCAAGGCAAACGCCCTACCCGCTGGGCTATCGCTCTGGCCCCTAATTTTAAAATTTTATATTTAAAATTGTTTTTATTTTTCTTATTTGTATTCCATTGAGATTTTTATAGTTTCTAATATTATCATCTCCATTTAATGATCCTGAATTTGAGGCTCAGATCACAAAGAATTTATTGGGCAACACTAGAATTGTTTTTTTGGCCTCCTAATTTCAGATCCTGTCTATGTCTAGAAATAAAATGGGTCACTCAGCAGGTCTTAGTTGTTCAAATCCTGAAATTCCAAAGAAAGAGCCAGATTGCCTTCAGGAAGGGTGAGTTGACCTTTGACACACACTCAAAGAATGTTTTGTCTCATGAGTGCATGCTGAGACTTTGGAACATTTTATGATAAATGACTGTCTTGACAGGAGCTGGGGTAGGAGAGGAGTTGGGGGAAGAGCATGTGGATTGCCATGGCCAGTCACAGTGGTATGTCTGCCTTCATGACCAACTCCCAATAAAAACCTTAGATACCAAGGCTAAGTGGTGAGAACTAATGGTGTCTCTATGTGACTCCGTTGGGAGTCAACATCTGTAATCTACCTGTGATTGGCCATTAACATTTTCTTTGCTGATTTCCAGCAATTTATATTCTCTAATAAACTGTAACCACACATAATCTCAAAGCTTTTCTGAGTCTATTTTCTAGACATATACAGTAAAGCACTGATGTTGGATTTGTAAGTAACTATATATACTATATGTCTTACTTTGCCAGGTTCTAAACATAAGTTTTTAATAAGAAAATAAATGCTTCCTTCCCAATACCCATTTTTTCACTCCCAAAGTGCTGGGGCATGCATTTAAAGTCAGAGAGCAAAGCCCAGGGTCGTATATATGCAAGCCTTGGGCTCCACAACTTTGAGTCACAAAACTGAAGGGGTGGGAGGGTCAGGAGAGAGGATGCTTTTATAACTCATTTGTAATAAAACATTTGTGCTATTTCTTGACATACATAGTTTGAGATTTGGAGTTTGCTATAAGAATAAATAGCACAAATAAAGAGATTTTAAAATTATTTATGTTTCCTGGCAAGTAGCAAACAAACATCAAACACTAATACAGAGACAATAAAGTAAAATGCAGTACATTAGTCTATGCTATTAAAAATAAGGGACCTGAGTAATAGTACAGCAGGAAGGGCATTTGTGCCCTATGGCTCTTTATAGCATTTGGCTGACCTGCATCCCATATGGTTCCTCAAGCATCGCCAGGAGTGATTCCTGACTGCAGAGCCAGGACTAATCCCTGAGTATCTCCTGACATGACTCAGAAAGAGAAATAAATAAACAAACAAACAGATGAATAAATGATAAGACTTCTTGTTTCATCATTTTAGAAAATCATAGGAAATATGACTCTTATTTATCCAGATGAGGTGTTGATATGCAGCATGACACAAATACCATAGATTTGAGACTGACTCAGTGAATCAGTATCTAAATCATGGATTAGACTTTTGGGTAAATCTAACCCTCAATTTACTATTATATACGTGTAATGATGATACTTCTATATATTTCTTAAAATTTATTTTATTGAGTCATCGTACCATACAGTTAGAAGGCTATTCATGATTGGGCTTCAGTCACACCCATCCCTCTCTCAGTGCATGTTTCCCACCACCGATGTGCCCTTTTTACCCTCCTGCCACCCCCCACCCCTACCTGATCCTTCTTTTTAATACCTCACTGTATCAGAGTGAGAAGGAAAGAGATAAAATGTGAAAAAGGGGGCCTGAGCGATAGCACAGTGGGGAGGGCATTTGCCTTGCATGCAGCCAACCTGGATTCGATCCTCAGCATCCCACATGGTCCCCCAAGCACTGCCAGGAGTAATTCCTGAGCGAAGAGCCAGGAGTAACCCCTGAGCATTGCTGGATATGACCCAAAATAAAAATAAATAAATACATAAATAAACACATAAATAAAAATAGATAAATAAACAAAAATAAATGAATAGATAGATAGATAGATAGATAGATAGATAGATAGATAGATAGATAGATAGATAGATAGATAGATAGATAGATAGATAGATAGATAGATAGATAGATAGATAGAGATAGATAGATAGATAGATAGATAGATAGATAGATAGATAGATAGATAGATAGATAGATAGATAGATAGATAGACAGACAGCTGACAGCCCTCGGGGGCTTCACTTTAAAAAAATGTGAAAAAATTAAACACAAAATCTATATGTGTGTATAAAACATTATACTTTCCCTACCAGTAATGGTTTGGGGGATAGGGGGAAGGGCTGGGCTGCACCCAGCAGTGTTCAGGGTTCTGTGCTCAGGGATTTCTCCTGGCAGTGTTTAGGAGAACATATGTGGTACTGGGATTGGACCAGGATCAATCATGTGTAAGGCAAGAGCTTTGGCCCATGTCCTACCTCTCCAGCTCCTCAAGAGTTTTCTCTTTTGTTGCAGCTCATTTGTGCTCTGGGGAAAATCTTATGAAAGTGGGCAGGCAGTTCAGCTGCAGAACTTATATATTGCATCTGTGAGGCCTTGGGTTGGATTCCTGGCACTGGAAAACAAGAAGCAATACAAATCAAAACAAAATAAAAACATGAAGCTCTTCCCTCCTTCCTACTCCTCAAGGCCCTGTTCTAGTCAGTCTCTCAAGCAATTAATTTACAAATATATGTAAATGAGGTTGATCTTCTTTTACTTAGTCTAACAATTCCTGTAATCTCTTTTAGAAATACTTTCTAAGACACTCAGAAATATTTTACCAGTCCTCTGGGCATTCCTTATTCTTCTCAAATTGACACATAATGCTAACCTTTACTGGGATGGAGACATAGTAATGGGGCGAAGGTGCTTGCCCTGCATATGGCTGGCACTGGTTTGACCCCCCCACAAAGCATGTGGTCTCCTCGAGCATTGCCAAAAGTCAGCCCCTGAGCACAGAGCCAGGAGTAAGTTCTGAGCACTTCAGGGTGTGGCTCCAAAACAAAAAACAAAGAAAAAACGAATCAGTATACCCATTTAATAAAATAATCTCTCATATCCTTCAATTTTGATTGTTCTTTTTTTTCCTCTTTAGGTGTTGTTATTTGGCTATTTGTGAAGAAAATGTTATTGATTTTCAATTAGAAATTTATAGTACTGTAGAATTTATAATATTGTACTACTGGAAGTTTGTATCACTTGTATCACTTATCTTCCTATTGATCATCGATTTGCTCAAGTAGGCACCAGTAACATCTCCATTCATTGGGAATGAGTTCCATTATTTTACTGTTTTTGGCATATTGAATACACCACAGGTAGCTTGCCAGCCTCTGCAGTGGTTCTGGGTTCATCCCAGGGGGCCTAGTCTTTTTCTATGTCAGACCATCAACCATCCAGGGCCCATGGGGCAGAGCAGAGCCCTGGGTGTGTAGTCAAGCCAAACTGGAAGTTTATAATACCAAATTCAGGAGTATAGATTCACATATTCATAGGTGTATAAACTGTACCTGCCACAAATTTTAGGTTTTCCCCAGCAAAATGATCTAAGTTGGCCATTCCTCCCACCTCTTCCCTTTTTCTCTATGGTAACCATGTATTTTTCAGAAATCAAGAGGTATTTTTTGTTACTTCCACACCCCCCCACTCCCACCCGTGGCACCCTGTTTGCTTTGGTTATTTATATCCCATCTATGAGGAAACAATCTGGTAATTGTCTTTCACTTCCTGATTTACTTCACTTAATATAACTGCCTCAAGTTCTACATGTATGGTCACAAAAGGCACAATTTCATTTCATCTTTTAAAAAATAGCTTATTATTATTCATTAGTATAAACATAATAGCTTTGATATCCCATCATCCATGGTTGGTTGTTTAGACAGATTCCATGTTTTTGATTCTTATGAATAGGGGTGCTAAAATCCTTTGAAAATGATGTTTTCTTCATCTTTGAATACATGCTTAGGGGAAATCGTTGCTTCATATGGTATTTTCATTATTAGTTTTTTATTGAATCTCCATACATTTTCCACAGATGCTTGCATCAGTTTACATTCCGATGACAATACACAACAAAAGTATCTTTTCTCTGAACCCTTTTCGCCTCTTATTTTAGGCTTTTTGATATTATAGATCATTTTCAGAGTTGTGGAGGTGATATGTCTTTATACTTTTGATTTTCATTTCCCTACTAATAAATAATTTCAAGCTATTTTCATGTTTATATTTTTTACCTATTCAGAAGTCCCATTTTATTCATTCATTCATTTTTTGCTTTTTGGGCCACACCCAGCAATACTCAGGGGTTACTCCTGGCTCCTTGCTCAGGAATTACTCCTGGTGGTGCTTCGGGAACTATATGTGATGCCAGGCACAGAACCCAAGTCTGTCGCGTGCAAGGCAAATAACCCTACCCACTGCACTATCACTCCTGCTCCAGAAGTCCCATTTTTAAAATATTGGTTTATTTTTCCTTTTGCTGGAATTGTGCGATTTTGTTATAGATTTTGAAATCAAACCTTGTCATATATCGAATGTGAAAATATCTGGTAGATGTTCTTTGTGCTGATATTTTTAGCAGCATAAAATCTTTGAGATTTGATGTCATACATTGGCTTAATTTTTGTTTCCTTTACCACTGGAAGTCAATCTCCAAGCATATTTTGACGTTAATGTCCAGAAGTGTGTTATCTGTGTTGAAGGTTCCCAAACTTCTGTGGCCTACTCCCTCTTTCATCACCTAACTAGAATTTACCTTCTTTAAACAAACAGGAAGCACCACTAGTTTGTTCTAGTATCCCCAGTATAGGGCGCATGTTGGGAAATAATCCATAATCTATGTTTTTTTATATATTTTCTTGACAGTACCATTTATCACATACAGTGCATCCTAACTTTCCTTTAAATTAGGGTGACTGTTGGAGGACAGGTTTAGCTAACCTGGGAGCTTTGTTGTTTTGCCCACTCCCAGCTTAATCTATTTAAGCCAAGGTTCATTCTAATGAGACCTCTCATCTATGTAAACACTGCTAGAGGGTGTGGCAGTTACAGAAGTCACCTTGACTGAATAACTTCTGACTTATACATCTACTAAGACTTCTATGTTTTTGAGATTGGGCACAGCTCCTCTTTTATACCCCTGCACCCAGCATGGGACAGTTAGAATTTACCAGGAGACTACCATCCTGGCTACGTTGAGACTATAGGAAGACTATAGGAAGGATCATACTAGTTTGCTCTAAGCAGGCGAAGTGTGACCTTTTCAGTACAGGAGAACAAGATACTCAGAATCACCCCTGGTGCAGATAATAATAATAAGAAGGACCTTGTGGGTACCATCTAGATTACATGAAGTTCATGAAATAAGATGTATTACTTTATATCAGCCCTTTCTCTCTCTCTCTCCAGTGTTTTACATAAGAGATAATCTCGGTAGAAAGGATTAGACTTTAGCTAACCTTTGTTTATACCTGCAATAGGGTGTAACACTACACTCTGTTTAGAGTTCTTTGTTGACATGACCCTCCCTGTCACAAATCGGACTTTTGGTGTATATAAGGAGCTGACTTGAGGCCCCTTCGCCTTTTTTGCTTTTAGCTTTTGGCTCTTCAGCTTTCGACTTTGGGCCTTTTCCCTTCGCCTTTTGGCTCCTGTGGCTTTTGACTTTCGGCTTTTTGCTCTTTGGCCTTTTGCTCCTTCTTCTGGGTAGGACTCAGCTCGGGTGAGATCCTCTCTCTTTGGTGGGAGACTTAGGCTCTTTTGTATGGTCTAAGTTCAGACCAGAGCTGAGAGTTTGTTCATTAGATTGCAGTGCTGTGGAAGAGCTTTTGTACTACTTAAAAGCCTTTTTTTGGAACTGTACCGACTCGTGAGTTTTCATCTCTTCCCCCGGCATCCTCGGAGGTAGAAGAGAACCTCTGTCCTGACACTGTCGGGACCCGGCGGCGTTTCCCGACAGGTGACTACCTATGTTAAGACATTATCAAGAGAGGGGCCAGAGGCGACACACCACAGCAGGTAGGGCATTTGCCTTGTATGTGGCTGACCCATCTCGATTCCCGACATCCCATATGGTCTCTCGACACCACCAGTCATCAGGATGTGACCCAAAAAGAAAAAAAAAAAAAGACATTATCAAGAGAAAAGACAAAGTACTTCCAGTTTTTATTTTAGGAGGTATTTTTGTAATTTGGAGTAAAACTTCTAGTTGCCTGAAACTGGGCATTAAGAGTGAATTTTTGGGACCAGAGTGGTATTGCAGTGGGTAGGCAACTACCATGCAGTCGATCAGGTTTCAGTTCCTGGCATACCATATGGTCCCCTGAGCACTGCCAGAAGTAAATCTGAATGAAGAGTCAAAAAGTATCCATTGGGGACTGGAGCAATAGTTCAGCAGGTAGGGGCGTTGCCTTGCATGCGCCAATCCAAGTTGGATCCTGGCATCCCACATAGTCCTCTGAGCACCATGGGGAGTAATTCCTGAATGCAGAGTCAGGTGAGCATTGCTGGATGTGACCCAAAAAAGAAAAAAAAATGTTGTAAAGTGAATTTTCACGTTTCAAGAACATAACTGCTTGGGCCGGGGATGATAGCCCAGTAGGTAGGGCGTTTGCCTTGCACGCGCCGGCCTATGCCGCCCTGGTTCGATCCCGGCATCCCATATGGTGCCCTGAAGCACTATCAGGAGTAATTCCTGGAGTGCAGAGCCAGGAATAACCCCTGAACTCACCGGGTGTGACCCAAAAAGAAAAAAAAAAAAAAAGAAGAAGAACATAACTGCTGTGTTTTTGAAAAAAAAATTATTCTTAGGTCATAAATCTTAAAAGATGCTAACATAGGTTCAAATGGATAGCACAGCGGTAGGGCATTTGACTTGCACCACAGCCCACCCGATTCTATCCTCCAGCATCCCATATGGTCCCTAGAGCTCCACCAAGAGTAATTCTTGAGCGAAGAGCCAGGAGTAACCACTGAGCATTGCTGGGTGTCACCCCAAAAAAAAAAAAAAAAAGCCAATCTAGTGTTGGAGGACATGTTTTAGCTAATCTGGGAGTTTTGTTGTTTTGCTCACTCCCAGCTTAATCTTATTTAAGCCAATGTTCATTCTAATGAGATCTCTCTTCTATGTAAACACTGCTAGAGGGTGTGGCACTTACAGAAGTCACCTTGATTGAATAACTTCTGACTTATACATCTACTAAGATTTCTATGTTTTCTAGATTAGGCCCAGCTCCTCTTTATACCCACTGCACCCAACGTGGGACAGTTAGAATTTACCAGGAGACTACCACCCTGGCTACGCTGAGACTAAAGGTAGACTATAGGAAGGATCATACTAGTTTGCTCTAAGCAGGCGAGTATGACTCCTTCAGTACATGAGAACAAGATACTCAGAATCACCCTGGTGCAGATAATAATAAGGACCTTATGGGGACCATCTAGATTACATGAAGCTCATGAAGTTAAGATGGCTATTCTTTATATCAGCCCCTCTCTCCAGTGTTTTACATAAGAGATAATCTCGGGGATTAGTCCTTGGTGTAACCTTTGTTTATACAATAGGGTGTGTGGCACTACACTCTGTTTAGGGTTCTTTGTTGGCATGACAACCTCCCGATTGGATTACACATTTGGTGTATATAAGGGGCTGACTTGAGGCCCCTCTCCTCCTTTACCTTCTGCCTTTTTGGTTCCTCAGCCTTCAGCTTCTGGCTCCCTGCGGCTTTGGCTTTTGGCTTTGGTCTTTTGCTCTTTGGCCTTTTGCTCCATCTTCTAGTGCTGTGGAAGAGCTTTTGTACTAATTAAAAGCCATTTTTGGAACTGCACCCGGACTCGTGAGTTTTCATCTGTTCTCCCGGTGTCCTCGGAGGTAAAGACAACCTCTGTCCTGACACTGTCGGGACCCCGGCGTT
>JAJIBD010038470.1:0-13430 GCA_021461705.1 Cryptotis parvus
TCTCTCTCTCTCTCTCTCTCTCTCTCTCTCTCTCTCAGATTCATAGTACAGTGGGTAAAGTGCTTGCCTTACATATGACTGATCTGTGTTTAATTCGGCTCTTCCATATGGTTCCTGGGGCACCTCTATGAGTGATCACTAAGTGTGTAGACCAAGGAGTAACCCCTAAATGTTTCTGGATGTGGCAAAAAAAACAGGGCCAGAGTGATAGCACAGTGGGTAGGGCATTTGCCTTGCATAAGTCGACGGTCTCGATCCCCAAATTCCATAGGGTCCCTGAAGCACCGACAGGAGTAACTCTGAGCGAAGAGCCAGGAGTAACCCTGAGTATCACTAGGTGTGACCAAAAAGCAAAATATAGTATATATCCCAACCAACCAAGCAAAAAATGATCCCAGACAGATTCAAGCACACAAAAATAAAATAATTGAATATAAGAACCAAAACTGTTTAAAACAGCAATGATGTAAAGATGTCCTGGGCTTGTGGACTATGTCAAGTAAGACAGATGACAGTACCATGAAGGCCAGTAAGAAGGAAATAATTTAAAACTGTGTAAGATTCTTGCATAATTCAGACTAACAAGACCTTCTGGTCTGCTGCAATTTCTTATTTATCCTAGTACCAAAAGTAATACCTCTAAAACACAAAATAGAACTCTAAAGGCAAAAAAAAAAAAAAAAACATCCCATCTTTCTAGCCTAAAATCCACAATGATGCTGCCGTTATCAAATTCCTAAGACTTTCCAAAGTTTGGGTCATAGCTTTCATCTAATTCTTTCCTGTGTGCTCTAAGCCAATTTAACCCAACTCTTTTAGTTTCCTGATGCTTTTATTTGGGGCCTCCTTAGGCTCTAGGTACCATATTGATCAGATATGGTGGACTCTGCTGTAGTGATGCTTAGACCAATGCTTCCATAATAGTAACAATTCTAGAGCTTGTCCTCACACATGCAAATTGAAAAGAACACGTTGTGTGTCACATTGTGACCCAGCAATCCCCAACAATTTCTATGTTCTCACATTGTAAGGGTTGGCCACCCGATGGGGGTGACTGACTGGGAGCCTAGGAATGCCGCACCTACCAAGGAAAACTCTGAGAGACCAAGTCCTATGCAAAAGCAAGGGTTTTATTAATAGTTTAGCATACTTGCTCATAGCATGACCCCAAGCAGTCAGAATTAAGAGCCCCGAGCCCTTCCAGGGACGATCTTTAAGGAATAATTTCCCGCGCTACAGAAAAGCCCTCGCATAACTATCCAATAGGTTTAAAATATTACATCAAGGTCTGCATGCAGGCAGCCAATCACTCTGCACCAGGTAACCATCACCCACCAATCTGAGTGTGTCTAATACTTCTTTCCATATTTGGCACGGCATGGGCCCAGTCAGGTATCATACCAAATACAGAGGGGGACATTAGACGCAAACTCTCGGGAATGTTTGCCTTATAGCCCTCCCTGGAATTATTTGCTTAAGGCCCTTCCTGCTGTGCTCTTGTCTTGTCGAACCATCATTTTATCAGTTACCTCTGGTTGAGCTATCGTTTTATCAGTTACCTCTGGTTCCTGACTTTGTGTTCTGTGGGCGGGGGCCATTCTTTCAACATCAGGAGTAAACTTGAAACACAGACTGAGCATAACGCCTAAAGTCCAAAGGAATCCAGGCAACTGCTTATCCGTACTCTTGTGGCCAGAATGAATCAAACTACCAGAATAATTGGTGGACACCACCCACCCGATCACCCGCCAAACTACTTCCTTCACTTCTCTACCAACCCGTCATCATTTCTATCATATTTTTGACTGGATCTTTTTTTCTTATATGTCTAATTCTAACTAATATATAATCAATTCTATAAAAAAAAGCATGCCAGCATGTTTTGAGAATGTGTTATTTCTTTTGCACCCAGAAAACTTAGGGTATTTAAAGAATGTTTATTGAAGAAATAAAAAAAATGTACTGAATATTAAAACTTCCAAATGCTTTAACAAATTTTCTAGTCCAAACTTTTCAAACCACCTGGATAAATGATAGAGCATTAAACTCGCACTTACAATTAGTTTCTTATTTTTATAATTTTAATTTTAAAATTTTTTTTTTTTTTTTTTTTTTGCTTGTCATACCCGGCAAGCTCGGGCTACCCTGGCTCTGCACCTCGGAATTACTCTCCTGGCGGCGCCGGGGACTATGTCGGGATGAGACCCCGGCCGGCATGGGCCGCGCACGCAAAGGCACACGCCTCCCTCGCTCTGCCCTATTTTAAAATTTTATATTTAAAATTGTTTTTATTTTCTTATTTGTATTCCATTGAGATTTTTATAGTTTCTAATATTATCATCTCCATTTAATGATCCTGAATTTGGGGCCTCGGATCACAAAGAATTTATTGGGCAACACTAGAATTGTTTTTTGGCCTCCTAATTTCAGATCCTGTCTATGTCTAGAAATAAAATGGGTCACTCAGCAGGTCTTAGTTGTTCAAATCCTGAAATTCCAAAGAAAGAGCCAGATCTGCCTTCAGGAAGGGGTGAGTTGACCTTTGACACACACTCAAAGAATGTTTTGTCTCATGAGTGCATGCTGAGACTTTGGAACATTTTATGATAAATGACTGTCTTGACAGGAGCTGGGTAGGAGAGGAGTTGGAGGAAGAGCATGTGGATTGCCATGGCCAGTCACAGTGGTATGTCTGCCTTCATGACCAACTCCCAATAAAAACCTTAGATACCAAGGCTAAGTGGTGAGAACTAATGGTGTCTCTATGTGACTCCGTTTGGGAGTCAACATCTGTAATCTACCTGTGATTGGCCATTAACATTTTTCTTTGCTGATTTCAGCAATTTATATTCTCTAATAAACTGTAACTTACACATAATCTCAAAAGCTTTTCTGAGTCTATTTTCTAGACATATACAGTAAAGCACTGATGTTGGATTTGTAAGTAACTATATATACTATATGTCTTACTTTTGCCAGGTTCTAAACATAAGTTTTTAATAAGAAAATAAATGCTTCCTTCCCACCCATTTTTTTACTCCCAAAGTGCTGGGGCATGCATTTAAAGTCAGAGAGCAAAGCCCAGGGTCGTATATATGCAAGCCCTTGGGCTCCACAACTTTGAGTCACAAAACTGAAGGGGTGGGAGGGTCAGGAGAGGATGCTTTTATAACTCATTTGTAATAAAACATTTGTGCTATTTTCTTGACATACATAGTTTGAGATTTGGAGTTTGCTATAAGAATAAATAAAGCACAAATAAAGAGATTTTAAAATTATTTATGTCTCCTGGCAAGTAGCAAACAAACATCAAACACTAATACAGAGACAATAAAGTAAAATGCAGTACATTAGTCTATGCTATTAAAAATAAGGGACCTGAGTAATAGTACAGCAGGAAGGGCATTTGTGCCCTATGGCTCTTTATAGCATTTGGCTGACCTGCATCCCATATGGTTCCTCAAGCATCGCCAGGAGTGATTCCTGACTGCAGAGCCAGGACTAATCCCTGAGTATCTCCTGACATGACTCAGAAAGAGAAATAAATAAACAAACAAACAGATGAATAAATGATAAGACTTCTTGTTTCATCATTTTAGAAAAATCATAGGAAATATGACTCTTATTTATCCAGATGAGGTGTTGATATGCAGCATGACACAAATACCATAGATTTGAGACTGACTCAGTGAATCAGTATCTAAATCATGGATTAGACTTTGATTAAATCTAACCCTCAATTTACTATTATATACGTGTAATGATGATTCCTATATATTTTTTAAAATTTATTTTATTGAGTCATCGTACGCATACAGTTAGAAGGCTATTCATGATTGGGCTTCAGTCATACACCATCCCTCTCTCAGTGCATGTTTCCCACCACACCAATGTGCCCTTTTACCCTCCTGCCACCCCCCCCACCCCTACCTGATCCTTCTTTTAACACCTCACTGTATCAGAGTGAGAAGGAAAGAGATAAAATGTGAAAAAGGGGGCCTGAGCGATAGCACAGTGGGAGAGGGCATTTGCCTTGCATGCAGCCAACCTGGATTCGATCCTCAGCATCCCACATGGTCCCCAAAGCACTGCCAGGAGTAATTCCTGAGCGAAGAGCCAGGAGTAACCCCTGAGCATTGCTGGATATGACCCAAAAAATAAAAATAAATAAATACATAAATAAACACATAAATAAAAATAGATAAATAAACAAAAAATAAATGAATAGATAGATAGATAGATAGATAGATAGGATAGATAGATAGATAGATAGATAGATAGATAGATAGATGAGATAGATAGATAGATAGATAGGATATAGATAGATAGATAGATAGATAGATAGATAGATAGATAGATGAGATAGATAGATAGATAGATAGATAGATAGATAGATAGACAGACAGTGAAGCCTCGGGGGCTTCCACTTTAAAAAATGTGAAAAAAATTAAACACAAAAATCTATATGTGTGTATAAAACATTATACTTTTTCCCTACCAGTAATGGTTTGGGGGATAGGGGAAGGGCTGGGCTGCACCCAGCAGTGTTCAGGGTTCTGTGCTCAGGATTTCTCCTGGCAGTGTTTAGGAGAACATATGTGGTACTGGGATTGGACCAGGATCAATCATGTGTAAGGCAAGAGCTTTGGCCCATGTCCTACCTCTCCAGCTCCTCAAGAGTTTTCTCTTTGTTGCAGCTCATTTGTGCTCTGGGAAAAATCTTATGAAAGTGGGCAGGCAGTTCAGCTGCAGAACTTATATATTGCATCTGTGAGGCCCTTGGTTGGATTCCTGGCACTGGAAAACAAGAAGCAATACAAATCAAAAAACAAATAAAAACATGAAGCTCTTCCCTCCTTCCTACTCCTCAAGGCCCTGTTCTAGTCAGTCTCTCAAGCAATTAATTTACAAATATATGTAAATGAGGTTGATCTTCTTTACTTAGTCTAACAATTCCTGTGCTAATCTCTTTTAGAAATACTTTCTAAGACACTCAGAAATATTTTACCAGTCCTCTGGGCATTCCTTATTCTTCTCAAATTGACACATAATGCTAACCTTTACTGGGATGGAGACATAGTAATGGGGCGAAGGTGCTTGCCCTGCATATGGCTGGCACTGGTTTGACCCCACAAAGCATGTGGTCTCCTCGAGCATTGCCAAAAGTCAGCCCTGAGCACAGAGCCAGGAGTAAGTTCTGAGCACTTCAGGGGTGTGGCTCCAAAACAAAAACAAAGAAAAACTAATCATTATACCCATTTAATAAAATAATCTCTCATATCCTTCAATTTTTGATTGTTCTTTTTTTCCTCTTTAGGTGTTGTTATTTGGCTATTTGTGAAGAAAATGTTATTGATTTTCAATTAGAAATTTATAGTACTGTAGAATTTATAATATTGTACTACTGGAAGTTTGTATCACTTGTATCACTTATCTTCCTATTGATCATCGATTTGCTCAAGTAGGCACCAGTAACATCTCCATTCATTGGGAATGAGTTCCATTATTGTTACTGTTTTTGGCATATTGAATACACCACAGGTAGGTTGCCAGCCTCTGCAGTGGTTCTGGGTTCATCCCAGGGGGCCTAGTCTTTTTCTATGTCAGACCATCAACCATCCAGGGCCCATGGGGCAGAGCGAGAGCCCTGGGTGTAGTCAAGCCAAACTGGAAGTTTATAATACCAAATTCAGGAGTATAGATTCACATATTCATAGGTGTATAAACTGTACCTGCCACAAATTTTAGGTTTTCCACAGCAAAATGATCTAAGTTGGCCATTCCTCCCACCTCTTCCCTTTTCTCTATGGTAACCATGTATTTTTCAGAAATCAAGAGGTATTTTTTTGTTACTTCCACCACCCCCCCACTCCCACCCGGTAGCACCCTGTTTGCTTTGGTTATTTATATCCCATCTATGAGGAAACAATCTGGTAATTGTCTTTCACTTCCTGATTTACTTCACTTAACATAACTGGCCTCAAGTTCTACATGTATGGTCACAAAAGGCACAATTTCATTTCATCTTTAAAAAATAGCTTATTATTATTCATTAGTATAAACATAATAGCTTTGATATCCCATCATCCATGGTTGGTTGTTTAGACAGATTCCATGTTTTTGATTCTTATGAATAGAGGTGCAAAATCCTTTGAAAATGATGTTTTCTTCATCTTTGAATACATGCTTGGAGGGGAATCGTTGCTTCATATGGTATTTTCATTATTAGTTTTTTATTGAATCTCCATACATTTTCCACAGATGCTTGCATCAGTTTACATTCGATGACAATACACAACAAAAGTATCTTTTCTCTGGAACCCTTTTTCGCCTCTTATTTTAGGCTTTTTGATATTATAGATCATTTTCAGAGTTGTGAGGTGATATGTCTTTATACTTTTGATTTTCATTTCCCTACTAATAAATAATTTCAAGCTATTTTCATGTTTATATTTTTACCTATTCAGAAGTCCCATTTTATTCATTCATTCATTTTTTGCTTTTTGGGCCACACCCAGCAATACTCAGGGTTACTCCTGGCTCCCTTGCTCAGGAATTACTCCTGGTGGTGCTCGGGAACTATATGTGATGCCAGGCACAGAACCCAAGTCTGTCGCGTGCAAGGCAAATACCCTACCCACTGCACTATCACTCCTGCTCCAGAAGTCCCATTTTTTTAAAATATTGGTTTATTTTTCCTTTTGCTGAATTGTGCGATTTTTGTTATAGATTTTGAAATCAAACCTTTGTCATATATCGAATGTGAAAATATCTGGTAGATGTTCTTTTGTGCTGATATTTTTTAGCAGCATAAAATCTTTGAGATTTGATGTCATACATTGGCTTAATTTTTGTTTCCTTTACCACTGGAAGTCAATCTCCAAGCATATTTTGACGTTAATGTCCAGAAGTGTGTTATCTGTGTTGAAGGTTCCCAAACTTCTGTGGCCTACTCCCCTTCTTTCATCACCTAACTAGAAATTTACCTTCTTTAAACAAACAGGAAGCACCACTAGTTCGTTCTAGTATCCCCAGTATAGGGCGCATGTTGGGAAATAATCCATAATCTATGTTTTTTTATATATTTTCTTGACAGTACCATTTATCAAGCATACAGTGCATCCTAACTTTCCTTTAAATTAGGGTGACTGTTGGAGGACAGGTTTAGCTAACCTGGGAGCTTTGTTGTTTTGCCCACTCCCAGCTTAATCTATTTAAGCCAAGGTTCATTCTAATGAGACCTCTCATCTATGTAAACACTGCTAGAGGGTGTGGCAGTTACAGAAGTCACCTTGACTGAATAACTTCTGACTTATACATCTACTAAGACTTCTATGTTTTTGAGATTGGGCACAGCTCCTCTTTATACCCACTGCACCCAGCATGGGACAGTTAGAATTTACCAGGAGACTACCATCCTGGCTACGTTGAGACTATAGGAAGACTATAGGAAGGATCATACTAGTTTGCTCTAAGCAGGCGAGTGTGACCTTTTTCAGTACAGGAGAACAAGATACTCAGAATCACCCTGGTGCAGATAATAATAATAAGAAGGACCTTGTGGGTACCATCTAGATTACATGAAGTTCATGAAATAAGATGTATTACTTTATATCAGCCCTTTCTCTCTCTCTCTCCAGTGTTTTACATAAGAGATAATCTCGGTAGAAAGGATTAGACTTTAGCTAACCTTTGTTTATACCTGCAATAGGGTGTAACACTACACTCTGTTTAGAGTTCTTTGTTGACATGACCCTCCCTGTCACAAATCGGATTACTTTGGTGTATATAAGGAGCTGACTTGAGGCCCCTTCGCCTTTTGCTTTTAGCTTTTGGCTCTTCAGCTTTCGACTTTGGGCCTTTTCCCTTTCGCCTTTTGGCTCCTGTGGCTTTTGACTTTCGGCTTTTGCTCTTTGGCCTTTTGCTCCTTCTTCTGGGTAGGACTCAGCTCAGGTGAGATCCTCTCTTTGGTGGGAGACTTAGGCTCTTTTGTATGGTCTAAGTTCAGACCAGAGCTAGAGTTTGTTCATTAGATTGCAGTGCTGTGGAAGAGCTTTTGTACTACTAAAAGCCTTTTTTGGAACTGTACCCGGACTCGTGAGTTTTCATCTCTTCCCCGGCATCCTCGGAGGTAGAAGAGAACCTCTGTCCTGACACTGTCGGGGACCCCAGCGGCGTTTCCCGACAGGTGACTACCTATGTTAAGACATTATCAAGAGAGGGGCCGAGCGCACACCACAGCAGGTAGGGCATTTGCCTTGTATGTGGCTGACCCATCTCGATTCCCGACATCCCATATGGTCTCTCAAGCACCACCAGTCATCAGATGTGACCCAAAAAGAAAAAAAAAAGACATTATCAAGAGAAAAGACAAAGTACTTCAGTTTTTATTTTAGGAGGTATTTTTGTAATTTGGAGTAAAACTTCTAGTTGCCTGAAACTGGGCATTAAGAGTGAATTTTTGGGACCAGAGTGGTATTACAGTGGGTAGGCAACTACCATGCAGTCGATCAGGTTTCAGTTCCTGGCATACCATATGGTCCCCTGAGCACTGCCAGAAGTAAATCTGAATGAAGAGTCAAAAGTATCCATTGGGGACTGGAGCAATAGTTCAGCAGGTAGGGCGTTTGCCTTGCATGCGCCTAATCCAAGTTGGATCCTGGCATCCCACATAGTCCTCTGAGCACCATGGGGAGTAATTCCTGAATGCAGAGTCAGGTGAGCATTGCTGGATGTGACCCAAAAAGAAAAAAAAATGTTGTAAAGTGAATTTTCACGTTTCAAGAACATAACTGCTTGGGCCGGATGATAGCCCAGTAGGTAGGGCGTTTGCCTTGCACCGCGCCGGCCTATGCCGGCCCTGGTTCGATCCCGGGCATCCCATATGGTGCCCCGAGCACTATCAGGAGTAATTCCTGAGTGCAGAGCCAGGAATAACCCCTGAACATCACCGGGTGTGACCCAAAAAAAGAAAAAAAAAAAAAAAAAGGAAGAAGAACATAACTGCTGTGTTTTTTGAAAAAATTATTCTTAGGGTCATAAATCTTAAAAGATGCTAACATAGGTTCAAATGGATAGCACAGCGGGTAGGGCATTTGACTTGCACACAGCCCACCCGATTCTATCCCTCAGCATCCCATATGGTCCCTAGAGCTCCACCAAGAGTAATTCTTGAGCGAAGAGCCAGGGAGTAACCACTGAGCATTGCTGGGTGTCACCCCAAAAGAAAAAAAAAGCCAATCTAGTGTTGGAGGACATGTTTAGCTAATCTGGGAGTTTTGTTGTTTTGCTCACTCCCAGCTTAATCTTATTTAAGCCAATGTTCATTCTAATGAGATCTCTCTTCTATGTAAACACTGCTAGAGGGTGTGGCACTTACAGAAGTCACCTTGATTGAATAACTTCTGGACTTATACATCTACTAAGATTTCTATGTTTTCTAGATTGGGCACAGCTCCTCTTTATACCCACTGCACCCAACGTGGGACAGTTTAGAATTTACCAGGAGACTACCACCCTGGCTACGCTGAGACTAAAGGTAGACCATAGGAAGGATCATACTAGTTTGCTCTAAGCAGGCGAGTATGACCCTTTCAGTACATGAGAACAAGATACTCAGGAATCACCCTGGTGCAGATAATAATAAGGACCTTATGGGGACCATCTAGATTACATGAAGCTCATGAAGTTAAGATGTATTACTTTTATATCAGCCCCCCCTCTCTCCAGTGTTTTACATAAGAGATAATCTCGGGATTAGTCCTTGGTGTAACCTTTGTTTATACCTACAATAGGGTGTGTGGCACTACACTCTGTTTAGGGTTCTTTGTTGGCATGACAACCTCCCGATTGGATTACTTTGGTGTATATAAGGGGGCTGACTTGAGGCCCCTTCACCTTTTACCTTCTGCCTTTTTGGTTCCTCAGCCTTCAGCTTCTGGCTCCTGCGCGCTTTTTGGCTTTTGGCTTTGGTCTTTTGCTCTTTGGCCTTTTGCTCCATCTTCTAGTGCTGTGGAAGAGCTTTTGTACTATTAAAAGCCATTTTTGGAACTGCACCCGGACTCGTGAGTTTTCATCTGTTCTCCCGGTGTCCTCGGAGGTAGAAGACAACCTCCTGTCCTGACACTGTCGGGGACCCCGCGGCGCCCCCGACACAATCTAGTCTTCAAAATGATTAATAGGTATTTCAAAAAGAGGAGAAAGTATATCCAACTATAAGTTTTCTAAAATAATTTCTCAAAGAACAATGCGAAAGAGAAATCTCCTATTTTCAATAGAGAGAATCAAGTCTCTAATTTTCATTTACATTTTCATTTGCACACATAATTTGGTATCCCAGGTGTCCAAGACAATAAAGTACAACTTTAGCCAATGAGTAAAAGTACCCATTATATGCCACGGATGTGCTAGACAAATCCAAAATCTTTCAGACTTATTTCTAAAATTAAAAGTTTCTGGAAAACGTATTTTTTTAAAAAGATTGATGCTGGAATTATTTTGTTTGTATTTTTTTGGGAAGCCTATGGTGAAGATCACACCAGACAGCATTTGGGGGATACTCAAAGGTTGCTCCTGACAGTGCTCAGGGACCATGTAGAGTTGAGAGAGTGAACCTGAGCCTTGTACAGACAATTGTACTCTCTAGCCTGCTATCTGGGGTTCTGTTGCACTAAAGTTTGACATAAAGTGATATGATACCAAGTATAATCTTTATTTTTATAATAAAAGAGCTGTGTTTTTAGAGAATCAAACACAATCTGTATTTAATTCTTTTGATGTGAGTATACTTAATACACCTAATTGAAAAGTAGTAATGTGTTTGGAATGCTACATAATATCCAATACCTGACTTTTATTTATTTATTTAAAGAATTTTATTATACCACCGTGAGATATACAATTACAAAGATGTTCATATTTGAGTTTCAGCTCATACAGTGCTCCAGCACCTATCCCTCACACTAGTGCCCATTTCTCACCACCAATGTCCCCTGTTTCCCCCTTTCCCGGCCTGCCTTTTATGTCAGGCACTCCTATTTTCTTTTCTCTCTCTCTCTCTCTTTCTCTCTCTCTCTCTTCCTTCTCTTACACATTGTGACTTGCAATATATATTTAGAAGTTATCATGTATATCCCTTTGCCTACATTCAATCCTCAGTTCTAGGCTGGTATTATTTCCAACAATGATTAGCACCGTGCTCCTTTCACTGTCTTACCTAAGCCCGACACCCACACATTCATGGTAGATTCCACCCACTGACAAGACCTCTTGATCCATGTTTTGTCTGGCCTCGAACATTGGTATCATATTATTTTATTTTATTTTCCACAAATAAATGCAGTCATTGAATGTCTGACCTTTCCCTCTGGCTAATTCCACTCAGCATGATCTATCATCTCCATGTCCATTCATTTACAGGCAAATTTCATAACCTTGTTTTTCCTGCTGCATAGTATTCCATTGTGTAGATATTTCTTTATCCAGTCCCTCTGTTCTCTGGCACTCTGGTTGTTTCTAGATTCTGGCTATTGTGAATAGTGTTGCTATGAACATGAAAGTGTAGTTGGTGTTTTTCTCATTTTTGGCTTCCCAAGGGTATATTACCAGGAGTGGTATTGCTGGGTCAAATGGTGTTGGATGATAAGCCTAGCTATCTTGGGAGTTTTGCTGTTTCACTGTATCACTGTATCACTGTCTTCCCGTTCATCATCGATTTGCTCAGCGCTGGCCCCAGTAACATCTCCATATGACCTGTCTCATGCAAGTAGAGCCCAAGGGCACCTGCTTGCTCGAGAAACATAAAGAGCCTCCAAACCATTCCATCAGGCCATGGGAATGAGGGTCTATAATTGTTACTGGTATTTGGCATATCAAATATGACACAGGTAGCTTGCCAGGCTCTGCCTTAAGTGGGTAGGCGCGCTTGGGCGCCAGAAGAGAGATCCCCTCGGGGCTCGCCACTCCCCCACCCCCGCCTCAATGGGGGGCGATAGCCCAGCGGGTAGGCGTTTGCCCGGGCCTGGCCGGCTGGGTCGATCCCTGGCATCCCATATGGTCCCCTGAGCACCCGCAGTAATTCCTGAGTGCGAAGGAGTAACCCCTGAGCATTGCGGGTGTGACCCCAAAAAGCAAAAAAAAAAAAACAATCAGAGTAGTGGTATTTCACTGGCGGCCCTCAGGGGGCCTCCCACTTATTCTACACCTCTCCTGTCTCAGTGTTGACATAAGAGATAATCTTGGAGGAAGGGATTAGTCCTTAGCATAATAATTTGTTTAGACCTGTGGTAGGGTGTGGCACTACCCTACTATACCCTACTACTCTGTAGAAGCTGTTTAATTCATCTTTGTTGACAGGAACCTCCCTGAAGTTGGGACTACTTCTGTGTATATAAGGGGACTGACTTGAGGTACTGAATCTTCTTTGGTGGGAAAATCTTTCCGTCGGAAACTTGGGCCTTTGTGCATGGTCTAATTTCTGACCACAGCTAGAGGTCTTCTATTATATTCTATTGCAATGGTAGATCTTGTTCTACTATTAAAAGCCTTTTGGAACTGCATTGGACTTGTGAGTTTTCATTCATTCCCTGGTGGCCTCGGAGATAGAATAGAACTTCTGTCCTAATACTGTTGGGGACCCAGCCGCTCCCTGACAAAATGGGGCTCAATTTCTAGTTTTTGGGGAATACCAACATTGTTTTCCAAAAGGCTGTATCAGTCAACATTCCCACCAACAATGGATAAGAGACCCTTTCTCCCTGCTTCCATGCCAGCACTTTGTTCATGATCTTTTGGATATATGCCAGTCTCCATGGTGCGAGATGATATCTCATTGTTGCTTTGATTTGCATCTCTGATGAGCATTTTTCATATGCCTTTTGGCCTTTTTTATTTCTTCTTTGTCAAAGTTTCTGTTCATTTCTTTTCCCCATTTTTTGATGGGGTTGGTCGTTTTTCTTCTTCTTGTCAAGTTCTACCAGTGCCTGATATATCCTGGGTATTAACCCCTTATCAGATCGGGTATTGAGTGAATATTCTTTCCCACTCTGTGGACTTTCTTTGTATCTTGGCCACCATTTCTTTTTGAGGTGCAGAAACTTTTTAGTTTCATATAGTCCCATATGCTTATCTTTGCTTCCAATTGCTTTGTTAGTGGTGTTTCATCTTTGCAGATGCCTTTAGCATCAATGTCGTGGAGGATTTTTCCTTTATTTTCTTCAATGTACCTTTATGGATTCAGGTCTTATACTAAGATCTTTAATCCATTTTGATCTGACTTTTGTGCTTGGTGTTAGACAGAGGTCTAAGTTCATTTTTTAACATGAAGTTACCCAGTTTTCCCATTAACACTTGCTGAAGAGTATTTCCATAATCCATTTTGTACTTTTTGCTCCTTTATCAAAGATTAAATGATCATTCAAATCATTTAATCT